>JAFBMS010000347.1:0-188287 GCA_019788955.1 Albula glossodonta
ACTCATTTTAGAAACCAATGAGTCTGGAATATATCAGTACAGTTGGACCATGAGAGGGTTCTGACCCAGATCAACAGACCTGTAACCACACAAAATAACAACATACTGAATTAGCAGAGATAAACAAAAACATTCTGTACACCACAGTTATATGAATTAAACACACAGACAAATGTTCAATATGTAACATGTAGTAACTATACAATACTCTGAATAAACACAAACACACCAAACATGCACACATACAAGTTGTATTATTTCTATATAATAGAATATATAATGTATAATATATCATGCACATTATTACATGATAAATGGCACTACAGTCAGAATGGCAGAGGGTGAGAGGGTGGTAGCTGAGAGATACAGGTGCATTTACTGTGTGGTTTTATCATTAGGTACTTTAACACCTCTAGACTCTGGTCCTAATAGAGTTAAGCCCTCTGTGTTATTGGACCCCAACACTGATAATCATAATCACAGGGTACTGGGTAATCTGTATTACCATGTCCACACCCCCCTTCATCTCAACTTCACTGGCTACCTCTAGAAGTGTAAAATTGGTGCTTCGGTGCTCGCCTACAGGGCAGTGAATGGAACTGCTCCACCGTACCTTCTGTCAATCTTCAAACCCTACACCCCTCAGATCTCCCTGTTTGCTGCTACCATACAACTGCCTAACTGCCCCCGCTGCCCTCCCTCACAGTCACACCTCCCAGTCATGATGCCTGTCTGCACTGCTCCCAGTGGTGGAATGACCCCCCACTGTGATCAGACAGCAGAATCATTGGCCATGTTCTGACACAGACTGAAGACTCCCCTCTTCAGACTACATGTTGTACACACTAGGGTTATGGTTTTTATGGTTTATGATAATGATGATCATGATTTTCTCATTAAGGCTGATTAAGACGTGTTGGGTTTTACTCATGATTTGTTTTATAGTTAACCTGCATTAGTGCTTCAGTGAGGTTTTACATACAGTATATACTCACTGGTCTGGAATGGGGTGAGTCAGGTCTGGCCCTATTGCTCTTATTAACCAGTGACTAATACACTTATGATCTCCCACACTGTAAGTCACTCTGGATAAGAGCATCTGCTGAGTGACTGCAATGTGATGTAAAGTATTTGCTGCATAGTTAGATCACTGACACACTGGAAATATGTATATTTAGGTACAAGAGCCAAGAAAAGTTAAACAATATACTTAGGGGTTATTTCAGTCAGTCAGGAACCTTCCTAAACAAAAAAGACTATTCAAACGCAGCCCGATCGATCATATTTTGGTATGATAATGTATGTAAAATTTATGACAGGCTTGTAGTGAAGCACTTTATTAACTTAATGGTGTATGGCTGTATTTGGCTCTAACTATTTGGATAGGAGAGGTGGAGGGCTCCTCCCATGAGATTGCTGTCAGTTCCAATTCCCTCCTGCATCTTTCTGCTCATCACCACTTACTCTGCATTCAGTCAAGCAGAAAACAGGAAATAAAACAATATTTCCAGAACCCTACAGAACACCAACTTGCTTCAAGACTACAAAATCATCTCAGCCAGGAAGAAAAATTAAAACTTCAAGGACCACCTGGTAAGCAGCAAACTACCACCAAAGCATGTTTTACAGTGTAACCACTGTGACATGAAATATGTATGAGAGAAAGGATTGTGCTTTTCAGAGCTGATTGATCAATGCATTTTAAATAGATTATTTGTTGAAGCTTGAAATGTGCTATATAAATATTAATTGTAAAGTTTATTACTCTCTTGTTTTGTGTCTGTATGTATCAATTTTGGAGGGCCAGCTGAAGGGAGTAGATTCTCCTGCCAAAAAAGAGAGCAACACTTCCTGCCCAGGCTCAAAGGTCCTGTCGCGGGCTCTTTGATCGTACCAGGACTTTTGACTGTTTTGAGCCTTCTTCATATTGTCCTGAGCAAAGGTTGTCATCTTCTCCAAATGCTCCCTCATCTGGATAACATACTAGACAATGTTCTGGCTTTCACCTCTTAGTCCCTCCCAGAAATCCTTCAGCAGATTAAGAGGTCCCCTGACCTGACAACCATAGAGGAGCTCAAAGGGAGAAAACCCAGTTGAAGCCTGTGGTACCTCCCGGTAGGCAAAAAACAGGTAAGGAAGTCCCAGTCCATGGTAAGAGGTGGTCTTTATGCCCCTAATCCCTAACAGCCAATACACCTGTCTTAGCAGCTCTGACATGAAATTGGTGCCCTGGTCAGTTAAAAAACTCCTACCCTGGATGTCAGCTGGATAAGGCAATTTGCTACATGTCTGGCCTTGATATTTCGGAGGGGAAATGCCTCTGGATACTTAGTGGCGTAATCACATATAACAAGGATGTATCTGTGACCATTCTTGCTCCTCTCTAGAGGCTCCACTATGTCCATTCCTATCCTCTCAAAAGGTGTGTCAATGATAGGTAGAGAATGCAAGCAGGCTGGTGCAATCCCTCTTCCTGATGTTAAATAGCACTCTGGACAGGTTTTAACAAACTCAGTGACATATGCAATATGGGTAACCATATTGCAAGCCTTAGACTCAGATACTCACATAAAATTGGCAAGTCATGCCTTAACACCACAGGGTGAGGAAGCTGAGGCGCTAATGCAACTGAGAGTAAAAAGGTCTGTCCCTCAACAGTTAGAAACACATCTGCAGTAGGGTAGGGCTTCACATCCCCATGAACACAGCCAATTTTAACCTCCTACCGCTCAAGGCCAGCTGAAGGGAGTGGATTCTCCCGCCAAAAAAAAAAGCTGACAACAAGATTGGCAGTGCTCCCCCCAAAATGGAAAAGGTTATTTTCAAGAATGGGTGCAGGTAGACCAAAATTAAACTGACACAATGTAAATAAATTCCAACAATAAAACAACAACCAAAATAAACAAAGCCAATTAGACTTATGCAATTCAAATCAAAAGGCATGTCATTAATTGGCCAAAGAAAAAAAAGGAAAAAGTTTGCCACCTAGCACAAGTAGCAATCCCCACTACTGTCCATTATCCTGCCTTAATAAGTATCGCCAGTACTTTGTTGTATATACAGACACACACGCTCAGGCACAGTTGGTAAAGTTAGTAACAGTAAGAAAAAGTCTGCAGTGTACGCTAAACATAAACAAACACTTGGTGTCGTAAATCTATGTTAAATGCCAGCTTTTACATGCAAACTAAAACATACAACATACCCTTTTGTCTTGCAGGTGCTGGATTTTAGACAACTGGTGACAAAAAGCAAGGAAAACCATGCCATTTACAGTGTCCGTTAAACGATGCACTCAATAAAACTCAAATGCAAAAACAGTGTTTGTTTCCACTCGATTTTACACATGCGCAGTCTCTGAGGGTAACACAAAAGAATGAACGGAAAATTCGCTCCGTGACAATCAAACATAACCTTTAGGGGAGGGAAACACTGGGCTGCTGGCAGAAGGAGACAGAGCTGTAAACCAGACTGACTTGGTTTTGAGTTTCATGACCTTGCTTGCCTTTTGACGCATTTGAAAATGGTACTGTTTTTAGTAAATCTAAAATCAGCCATCATTATCAACATATCAGAACTGCAGATTGAAACCACTCGGTTAAGTGTCCAAAAGAGTGTTTTATAATGAAGTGCTTACAGTACTGCCATACACAGGGCACATCAGTCAAACATCCATGCGAGGATACTTACAGCATACTAAAATATGCTATAAAAGCTAATTCTTATTCTACCACCAACCTATAAAATGGATATCAAGGCTACAACCCATTTTATAAATGGATAATCAAAGTTAACATCAATGTTAGTATACTATGTTATAAAATCTAATTCCCTGCTATGATACTGACTAATATACTACAAAGGGTAGCATGCATGCTAAGATAATATATAAAATGAATCATAAATCTAGCATGGTTCCTAGAATACAGTATAAAATGGATTATTAAAGCTAATATCCATTCTAGGTTACTGTATAAATGGATTAGAAATGCCAATAGAAGAAAATGTAACTCTCAGACTACATTACCCATGGTAAGTTACTGTGGTACTGAATATCATGTATGAACTTTGTAATTGTCATATTATTCCATCATAGAGTACAACTTCACTGTAATTTAAGATTTGATCACACAAAAATAGGAACTTATTTTATAATAAAGGAAATTAAAGTTCTGTTAGCGATCTTGTTGCCCTGAGCAGATTTTTTAAAACCTGGTGGCACGTTGAAATATATTATTAAGACTGTACTCACCTGCACAGAGGTATTTATTGCTGAGACCCAGTTTGTTCTTCTCTAGTTCTGAACTGAATCTGATTCTGTTTGTATTTTTATCATCATGGATATCTGTGTATTCTCCTTTCAGTTTGAACTTGAAGAATGGAATGCCATCTGACCAGTTATGAGTGAAGACTGTTCCAGTAAATCTGCCAGTAAACAGAAAGACACTTTCACTTTCTTACATTTAATATTTGCTCATCATGGGAGTCTCAGTTGGTATTTTGATCAGAAAGAGAGAGACAGATGCACACTGCTCTAATTGTTCCATAAATGTGGATATACATAAATTACAAAATGTTTTGCACTGTTGTGAAAGATCACAGTCTTTAGGGCTGGAAGAGAGACAGAGCACAGCAGTCAGAGTACAAACACTCTGAGGGGTGGCTCCCCTTCCAGTCACATGTACTCTAGGTGGCTGTATGAGGATACTGTTACATATTTACATACCTGGGCGTGATCTAGCAAAATCAAGATACATCACGTAGCTGCAGTTACAGTATGGTATGGTTTAGAAGATTTTAGAGATTAATGCAAGCAGTTTAAAGGAGGAGCACAGTACAGGGTTATACAAGGTAACAAAAACCAGAATACTGACAATCCTCACCATAGCTTGTATACAGCCATATTCGTACCATGTAAGAATATAGTTAGACCCAGCAGCACTAGATATACTACACTGCAGTAATTCTTAGTCTATGTACATCTAGAGTGCTAAACATGTTAGATTCATGTTGAAAGTGATTAAGTCCTTGTTGCTCTTTTTAAAGCACATCTGTCAATTGAATGACGGGTGCTCCATGTGTGACTCTGTGAGACTCAAACACATCCAATGACTCCTCTGACAGACGCTCCTGGAAGAAGAAAAATAAGACAAGAAAAAGAGGGACAAAAAGGCATTTCTATGACAGCCCCCAATAAAAAAGAGGTAAATATAACATCTATAATACTGTAATTACACAGACATTGACTTCCTTGTTACTATGTCTCATTTAATTTGTCCAATAAAATGGCTTTTTCAGCACTTTTTCACCTTAATATTTTTAAAGTAATCCTCTGTGCCTCCAGCCTTCTGCACAAACATAGCTAATTTCACTTTCACTGGTCACGTTGGTCTGAATGAAATTCAGTAGTTGCCGAAATAAGTGTTGATACATGATGATGTAGCTCTGTCACTTAACTGTGTTTGAAAGTAAAGTTGAAACTACCCATATTAACATATGGCATCAGTGCTACTGTCTCTATGTTAGATAATGGGCCTCATGCAGCAACATTCTTTTCAATTTCTCTTATACTTTCTCTTAATTTACCATTAAGAGAAAAAATAAGAGAAGTCAACTACAGAAGCACCAAACGTTCTTTACCATCCAAATCTGCTCTTGCCAAGGCATACTGAATGATAAACACTAAACACTAAATAAGGGCAGATGTTGTGCCGTGTGCAAATACTCTGGCACATGCCCAAGAATTGGAGAAATGCCACCAAAAACAGGCTTAAAAAAGAACTTCAGCAGGAGTGAAATCGATGTACAGGTATGTGTTGCATAGCATACACAATACATTCTGTGAAATAGGACGTTATGTGATTTGGACGTTGTGTGAACACCATATTATCGTATATACTTTGCAAAACGATCGGATACTGTAGTGTACCTGTATTGACTACATAGCCAAGATACTGTACACATATCGTACTGCATTTCAGCTAATGTATCTGACAAGGTAATATATGGGTTAAATTGTTTCAGTTTGCTCTGTCCCGTTCTCCAATCGTGATTTCTGAACTCTGTTATAACTTTATTGGACCTTGTACGTGTATGCGGTCAGAGGTTGCCCGAATGGACGTTATGCGGTGCATACCTGTACTGTTAAATAAACTTAAACAAAATAAATGTGATTTTCCACAGTGTCTGTACTGGTGTTACAGGAAAATCAAAAACCCAGCAATGGCAAAACATTTTTGATTCTGTAAATGCTGTGTCAGCAGAGGGACACACAGCAACTGAAATTAAAAGAAAATGGTTTGACATGAAAACAAAAATGATGAAAAAAAAAAAGCCAAGCACTCCCTGATGACACCTGGAGGAGGTGGCGGTCTCACAGTAGGCCTAAGATTTGAAGAAATGATTGGAGAGGTGACAGGTGTCCAGTCAAGGCACAGGACTGTTGCCTGTGTTTATGGTGTTCCACGGTGAAATAGGGAAACGGTCCACATGTTAATCCATACAGCATGTTAAATTTCACTCTGGTTCACGCTTTGGCTCCTGAAAAGAGGATACACCCTGGATTTTTGTAGTGATGAAAAACTCATCTCTGAATATGTGTTTGGCTCAGCCCCATTGTCAAAAAGACAGAGACCTTAAAACAAGATTAACTGATTAACAGATTAACTGTGGACACTGGTCACCCTGACGAAAACATTTACAATGAAAAGTTCTTATTTTCTTAGGTAGAACATTGGCTTGGGTTTTGTCTGTTCATTTCTCACAAATCTGTCACTCCACACTGCCATCTAGTGGGTTAATTAGTCAGAGCTGAAACACAAATGTGGTGCGTCATTTGACACTACCTGCGTGTGGGGCGACAAGGTGTTCCTGCAAACAAAATGCTGTAAGATATGGGTGCATTGGGACTGAGAAGGATGTTATCTGATTTAAACTGTGTTTGATTTCATTGGGTTTTGTTTTATTGATTGCTTTAATTATTGCATTATTGATGTTCTTTTTGGTCTACTTTTAAAGAGCAACTTTGTTTGGATTTATAGATTAATTTTTTCTTTTGCCTTACTGGAGGTATCTATTATAATGGTTTTATAGCTCTGCAATTTTTTATGTAATTCTTTTAATTCTTTGGCAAAACTAACAGTCCAGGGTAGGCAAAGTGAAGTTGAGAAAAATGCCATTAACAAATTCACAACTCCAAAGGCAAAATACCCACAGGGACAAAAGGCTCGCAGTCCATTATTAGGATATTTTGACCTTCTCCGTGACACCAAATGCAGGACAATGAAGATATAACTGGCCTCGGCCCTCAATGGGAGTTATAAATAGGCCATTAGCAGGGGTATGCTGTGGAACAGGATACTCTACAGAAATACAAATGTTTGGCTGATGGCGAGAACTGGCTAGGCCAAAGGTGGAGGTGTCACAAAGTACGAATACAGAATAAAGCACACTCCCGTCACCTACAGGCAGCCTTAAATAATACAATAAAAAACTGGAACCTATCACCATAAAGCTGCGGGAAAAAAACAAAGTAAGGTTCACAAGCAAAGCAAGCACAAAGCACAAGGAAAACTTATAACATGGCTAAGTATGGCTGAGCACAGCAGAGAGGACCACACAGGTTTAAATAGGCAGATAATTAGCAATAAGTCTCAGGTGAGTGCGGTCTGGGAGCGAAGGGGATAGTTGGAGGTGGCAGACTTTGGTGCCTGTCCTCAGTGTGACATTTTGTCTCTTTTTAGTTTCTTCTGCTTCTTGCAGGTCTGTGACAATATTAGTGAAATGGTTTAAGTTTACCTTTTTCCTAAGTATACTTTGTTTTTCTTTGTGGGAAGTGCCATTCATTTTTCACCCTAATATGGGGGATTTAAAGGTCAAAACTGTTGACCTTAACAGAGCTGTAGAAAAAATAGACACGCTAGGTAAATGGCTGCGGGTAGCAATAAATATTGGTGTCAAGGTTTGAGCTACTGCTAACAAAAAGAAAGGTAGGAGGACCTAGGTTTCCCCTCCTGGGACAGGCCTTAGAGAAGGAAGGGAATAAAAAGACAGAGGCTCAGTGAGTGCCCAGGTGAACTCTTGTTGCTCTGTGCAGACCAGCCCGGCTTATTGTGTATCATTTTCGGATAATATACAATAAACCTTTTTTGCAGCAGACTCAGTGGATTTTGTATCTGCTTAACTACTGGGGCAGTGGAGTCTTGGGAACTATGAAAGTGTGATGAGGGGCCCAGGATGGAGGAGTTTCCACCGCGGTAGCTGAGGTACACTTGTTTAAACAGCTAAAACAGAGCATGATGACTCAGCTTACACCTGAACTCCAGTTAATGGAATGAGTTTCAAACTCATACTACCCTGACAGAACACCAACTGAGCTGAAATATGCAAGAATAAGCATGTATTCACTGATCACTAAATAGCACATTCCACATAATATACATTACTTACATGATCAATTTAGCATGTGGTTTAGCCATTGGGACACACCGAATTGTTACCTCATTGGTTACTATCCATGTTAGTTAGGGTTACTTGCATGCAATATGGATTCAGTGAATCTATCCCACAATTCCTCAGTTCTGCCTAAATCCATATTCCGTCCTTAACCAGTCTCAAGCAGGGACCCTGCAGCTGAGTGCTGCTCGCTCTTTAGCTTCTGAGCAAGTGTGTGAGACACAGAACTGTCACTGGCTAACATGGAATTCTAGCTTGATGGCGTGTAATGTATGCCATTTATTTAACAGTCATGAAATTAATCTGTGCTGTATCTTGCACATCTTGTTGAGACATTTGTATCTGTTTCAGGCATGTTAAATATTACATTTTCTGTGATATTGTATTCACTCATGTTTTTACTACTAAGAGGGATTTCCTTACCTGTTTCGCTCTTCTTCCTGTTTGATCATGTACTCTGCCTCCTGGGATCTGCAAGGAGGGGGCAGGGTTCTGTAACAGGGATGGGAGACTCATCCCTTTGATTGGCTGGTCTGCGGAAACCCCTCCTCTTCTTTACCTTCTTCTTCCTACCTTTCATTAGTCAGCTGATTATGGTCCTCCACCTCGTCAGCATCTCATGAAAGTAGGTCCTCCTTGGGAAAAGGCGGATGGTCAGGCAGATGAGGGAGACAATTACAGCGAACACCAGGATCCAAAGCTCCATGGCCATTACGCTGGGATCGAGGGACATTCTGCGGAGACAGTCATCTTGTGAGAACAACGTTCACACGTTTCTTTATGTTCAGTTAAGCATCAGTTGTCACTTCCTTCCCATTGTGACATCATAGTTATGGAATGCCATTTTATTCATAGTTAAATAAACAAACATTTTTATGAAATACATAATAAAATGGACAATAAATTAGTTGATACATTGTGAAATAATTAAGTAAATAATACTCAACCCATTATGATAAAAAAAATATTATTTCAGCACACTAATTTTCACATTATCATTATCATGTTTAATTTTTACATTATAATGATGTAGGAATTATTTGATATTTATTTCATAAATAGATATAGAGTTCCAGAAGAAAATTTGTTTGCTTCCTGAACGCTTTAAGAGTAACTATATGCTACCTATTAAATGTTAATAATAAGACTACTATATAATAATATAACACTGCTTCTTATCATTAATACATTGAAACTTCTAGTAGGTACAGTAAGCACTGAAGTAGTTGCAGCAAGAGGACTAGAAGCAGTCAAAGAACAGCTGAACTTTCTGCTCAAAACATGAATTATTCATTTAAGATCATTGTACCTGAACAGCACTGCAGTGTCATTATATCTGCTAGACTACAGTATCATACCTGTGCACAATACATTATAATATCTGTAGGCTACAAGGCAGTATTAATCTAAACAGCAGTGTTTATCATTACACTTGTGTAGTCAGTACTATAGGTATGCATCAGTTGTTTGCTAGCAAAAAGGCAAAGCAGCTAGCTAGCTAACCTAAATTCTAACAGTAACATTAGCTAGCAAACTGTACTCTTAACAGACAATGATGCACAGTTATACCGCACATATATTACACACAACGCACTTTATACAACAGTTACTTCTGACCGCGCATTGTGATTGCCCAAGACAAATTCCATGAGTGCAGCATAACATCATAGGGAGAGATAATGTTACCCCAGTATCTTTGTGTCAAAAGGAAAGTTATTTCAAAATGTCAAGTCCGGTAAGGTAGCTAGCATGCTGTATTCTTTGGATAATGTTACTTTGTCAAGTACCTTAAAATTATCGGAAAGTAGGTAGTACTTACGACTATTAGTGGTGAAGTGGTATTAAACTAAAAGTAACGTTACATGTCATCACTGTCGCTTAGTGTCACTAACGTTAGCTTGTTAGCATGCTCAGTATTACACAAATATTAAGTCAACGGACACCGTTTTTTGAAGCTTTATAGTTTAAAACAAGTATAAATCTTATAGTTTAGATAGGTACAAGCAACGTAGCCAGTATTATTCAAGTGAACAAATTTTGTATGTCAAGTTTAAAAAGTAGATAATATTTAGGACTGCAAATCCTTACCGCTAAAGTAGTTCATACTATTCAGATACTGACACATTAAATCCGTTTGTGAGCCGAGCAGCGACCGTTACAATTGTTGCTTAGTAACGTTAGCCACATTAGCATGCTCAAAATTCCACCAATGTTAAGTCAATGGAGGCCATTATTTAAAGCTTAATAGTTTAAAAAGTATGAGTTATATAGCTTAGAAAAATACAAGCAACCTGACTAGAGTATCCACGCCTTTGGTGGCCAAGTTTGGTATGTCTAGCTTAAAAACTGTACGAGGAGATACGTCCGAAAGAATCAGGAATAATAAGAAGTTAAAATTCAACAGAAGAACAGCAGTTCGCGCCTTCGGCAAGCAAACTAATGACATATTAATTGATAGTTGTTTGCATTTTAAGAACATTCCTATTGTGACATCATAGAGGCTGAAACACTGAAAATTCTAAACCACTTGAACTTACTACTGTTGCTGGGAAACAGAATGATGTGAATTCTGACCAATTCTATGTTCTAAATGTAAAAGAATAAAAACAGTAAGAGTTCACAGTCCTGAACAAACAAGAGTTTTATAAGAGCACCAACAACAGTCTAACTTACTCTAAGATGTTGAAGCACATTCCAGCACAGTTGTCTTTATGATGGTACAGTATTTGTGTATGATTTAATTTCGAGGGCAAATGAGGGAAATTTTTTTTAAAAAATGGATGCGTTATTTAGGCAGTTTTAAAATAAAAGTGTTCATATGGGCTATTTGGAAAAATGTAAGACACATGAATAAAAATGTAAAAGTCTCTCGGTAACTTATGAAGTAGGAAGTGACATAATGTTGAAATGTATTTTCATTGCTTATTTTCATCCATTATATCGTTTTATGATGAAATATTACTTATATCTTATCTGATATCTTATAACTTGCATTTTTACAAAACCAACAAAAGTTGATAAAGGGACAACAAATTTTATAGGACTGTGGTGCCAGGAGAGGTGGAGGGAGGAGCAATCTCCTCAGCTCCTCCCACTGTACTGCTGTCAGTCTCCTGGTTCCCTCCCTCAGCCTGGAGAGTTACCTGGAGCTGCAGCAGCAGAGGGCTCACGAACAGCCAGCCTCACCTGAGAGTGATTTCTAATCAACTCAGCTGTGAGCACTTGCCTTCAATTAGGCCTTCTGTTTAAACACAGCCTGAGAGACTGAAGGAGGACTTTTTTTTTGGGGTTTGGACCAGGTTTGTGTGAATTGTGTTAATTTTGTTTTCCCTGGCTGTGCTTTTCAGTTTCATTGTTGCCATTTGTTTTGTTGGGTTTTCCCTGGGAAAAGGGTCAAATAAAAGGCCTTTGGCCACTTCTTGTTTAAACTTCTGTGTTTTCCCTTCTACTCACCACACGACCCAGTGGCCACACCAGCCACTGTGTCACAGGACTCATTATTCATTTTTCTGTGTAGTTCTCATACATGATAACCATATGAATTTGAAAATGTAACACTGATGTGAAAATGCATGAATGACCCTATTCTTGAATCAAACGTATAAGCTGACAATTCTTCAAACAATCCAATGTACTTCAAACACCCATTGAACAAATTCATGGGTTTCATTTAATGTTATAAATACACACACATACAGCCTGTAATATATTACACAGTACTCATTATGGCTTTTACAAGTAAAGTGTTACATGAATGTATTACTTTTCAGTTATGGAAATGCATTATAGTACTCTTTATATTACTGTGTGTTACTCTCACCCTACACTGAGAGGCACTCCTGAGCAGGAACACATCAGATCAGAGCTCGATTATTCCCCTCTCAGAATTACCCAGTTTAAATGAAACTGAGTTATTACCGATCAGGATAATGTTCAGATCACATCCAGTTAATTTAGCATGTTTATGTAAGAAAGCAGCAAAAGCCTCATTCACTGCAGTGCAGAAACAGCAACGGCTGCAGAAGCCAGACCTGACCGGTGATTTAATACAATGGGAATCAATCACAATATGCATTACTTGTCAGTGCAGTAGCGATTGAGGATAACTAACTTATAACTAACTTAACCCATAGCATTAACATCCGTCAAAACCCGAGGTTTCTGCATGCAATTTCACCTGCTCAAAGGCCAATGCTGCATCTATAGAGATGAGTCAGAGGAAGGGTGTATGTGCTGTTTAACAGGGGTACATGTGAGAAAAAGAATATGATGGCAAAATGTGAATTTTGTTGGATTGGATTGTGATCCTGCTGTCCAGACACTGTTACACCAGTGTTAAACTGCTCTGTCTGTGTCACAGCCCATGAGCCCTAGTCTGCCTCCACAGCACTGCTGGGCTACAAGTGCCTGCTGTACCCAGGAAGACCATTTGCATAGAGAAGACACTTTGCATTGGCAGCACATGCTTCAGTGCTCTGGGAGTGTTTATAGTCCTGTGAGTTTAACACTTGATGACTGAGAGCTGTCCTTCATGGCAACAGAACCCACAGCAACAATGACTTTTATCAGCATCTTCATCTGGGCACTCGCTTTCTCCATTCAGGGTGAGAGAAATACTTTGTCGAATTCAAATGATTCTCTAACTACAGAAAATATCAAACATTCATGTTGCAGTTTATAGTAGTAAATGTAGATTCAAATGTCGATAAATGTACATTGTGTTTTTAGTAATGCTATTTACACAGTAAATCTCTCTCTCTCTCTGCAGAGTCTTGGGGGCAGGTGGTTCTCACTCAGTCTCCAGCCCAGTCAGTCCAGACGGGGCAGTCAGTCTCTATTGACTGTAAGGTCAGTACGATCATTAGCTGTACCAGTAACTCCAGGTACTGTCTCCACTGGTACCAGCAGAAATCTGGAGAAGCTCCCAAACTCCTGATCAAATACACATCAGAGAGAGTATCTGGAGTGCCCTCTAGATTCAGTGGCAGTGGGAGAGGAAATGGCCTCGACTTCACTCTGACCATCAGTGGAGTCCAGGCTGAAGATGCAGGAGATTACTACTGTCAGAGTCACCACAGTGGTGGTGTGTTCACACAGTGATAGAGAGCCGTACAAAAACCTCCCTCAGTCAGACTGCACAGAGACTGCACTGCTGCAGCTGGGACCTACTGCAGGTGCTGAGGGGGGAGGCACTGACCCGGGACACTGAGGGGTTCTGCTTCAGTGGGTCAGTTATAACTCTCTCACACTCTGCATACTGATACAGTGTAGCTACAACTTAAACACAGCTCCATTGGTTCACTGAACTCCAAAAATAACACTCATATATTGACATTGAATTAAATTGCCAGAATATCCAAGCCACTTTATGACAGCTGGGGGAAATTCAAATTGGGGTGTGAAAAACATTCTAAAAATTCAAAACTGACCAGGTTACTGTTGACTATGAAGCAGTGGTATGTAACATGTCTTCATAATTGCAGCAGTGTTCACCAGGCAGGGCAGTCCAGAGTACTCTCCCCCATCACACCTCACACAAGCTGCCATTACACACACTGACCACAGGAGGGAGACAGAGCCCATCTGCTGCTCACGATTCACGTACATAATATCACAGGAGACCCGAAGCTGCAGAGACACACAATATGAAATATACAGTGACACTGTATGATACGTGTAAAAACGTTTAATGATATTTAATATTGTTCCATGTGTTTGTGGTAGCAGTAATTCCTGCTTTAGCTCTCTGTAGCAAATTGGCTGAATTTGACTGAAAAACTGACAGGTGTTTTTTATGTTATTTATTTTATTTTATGTTTCATTTTTATTATTCACTGAAAATGGTGTTATCTTAATGAAGAAAAACATTTTGGGGTGTGAGAGCAAGATGATCCCATTGTGTTGTATGTACAAGTAGCACATAAAATGTGCAATCCAATAAGGTGCAAATATCAGGACCCAAAGAACTACAGAATCAGACCTTTCATCTGGCCCTTCACCTTAACACATGTATAACAGTAGAACAGAAGCAGTCGTGTTAGCAGGGAGAACAGCCGAGCTATCGCTGAGCTAAGAGAGGAGGCTGCCACTCTGAGGCAGGACAACCAGGCCCTGAGAGCCCAGCTGGCTGCTGTAAAAGAGCACATGCAACACAGGGAGAGATCTTTCATCAAGGAGATACAGCACCTATGAGAGCAGCTTCAGGAGCTCATATGTACTTCATGTACCACTGGAAACACACACACTGACACACAAACCATTCCCCTCAAAACAACACACCTTCCAATGACACAAACTACACTCTGTGCACAGCCCCCTGCCAAACTACTGGCCCAGAGAGACACAACCACTCCTCCTGACACAACGCAATCAACAGAGTCCAACAGTGCCCCCAAAACACAGGCCGACACCCCCTCCCTCCCAGACTCACACCCTTCCCCAAAAACACACCCCTCTCTGCATTACAACCCCCAACAGAAAACAACAAACACCACCAGAAGCTGAAGAGGTCCTTCTCATGGACTCAATGGGAAGTTTTTTGAATCCAAAAAGCTATTCCCAGCCCAAAAAGTAAAGGCTATGTGCTGCAGTAACACAGCACGGGCCCTGGAGCTTCTCAAACAGGACACACTGGGGAGCACTCACTGGGACCAATGACCTGCATCGCCTGCGCCACAACACCTCCAGCACAGAGAGGAGGGGAGCCGAGAGAGCCTCCCAGGAGTCTCCTGATAGCCGGGTGATCATCTCCACCCTGCTGCCCCGCACCGACGTCTCCCCCCATGTGATCAGAGACATCAATGTGGAGATGGCCAGAGGACGTGCTGCACCTGGCTCACCACCCCACCATCAGCCCATGGCACCTCTACGATGGGCAGCATTTACACCATGAGGGTGTGAAGCTCTTTGCCAAAAGTCTAAAAGACGTAGCATTGGGCTGTAACCCACTCAGCCCCCCCGCACCATCAATCGAGCCCGAGTCAAGGTGCAGCCCCCCTGTGCCACGGGTCACCGTCCTTAAAGTCCACACCAGCCTCACAGCACTGCCCAGCCTCCCAGGGCCCCTCCAGCACCCATCCACTTGCAGAGCTCCAGCCCTGTACCTCCCAGAGCACACCCCCAGCAGAATAAACCCAGCTACACTGCAGTCATACTGCATGATCATTAAACAGCCTTACAGCCCTAAACAGAGTGTGGACTTATTTTTGCCATGAGATGTCTTAAGACTCTTCACTTATTCAACACTCAGGTAATGGTGCCTCTCACTCACTGCTAATGGTTTATATCAGTGCAGCTTAACTCAGCTCATCAAGACTTTCCCCTGATCCAGTCCTTTTACTCAGGACACAGAGCTGCTCTGCTCCCATCCCTTTCAAAGCTACTGTGTCAGTAATAAAACCAGGTGCTTCTGATAATCTTTGGTGAGCACTGGGTTCTGTATGTCCATCTTCATCACAGTTCACATGTTGCTGGTTAAATGTTTTCATGTGGAGTGCAGTGACCTGTGTTTCTCACAAAGAGGAGAGTTAATCAAAAATCAAACTGATACTTGCTGATGTTAGCCAGACAGTTTTAGGTAACATGATTAAAAGCTAAGATAGATAAAGAGAGTGAAAGTATGAAGAGGAAAATTCTAAAGATTGAGACACATATGCTTAAAACATCCCCTGTTGGATGTTGTTCTGCTGTCTTACAAATTCATATTCAGAATTGGCATATGAAAATTATCATGGAACATAATTGCATGAGTTAAGGTACATTTTTATGTGCAATATATAACCTGGACATGACAGTGAAAGCCCAAAAATCTGTTCCTTGCTGTCCTGGTGCTGCTGTTGAACACTCTCTCTGTCACAGCCCACAGTCTCCAGTCCACAGCACTGCTGTGCTACAAGTGCCTGATGTACCCAGGAAGACCATTTGCATAGAGAAGAGACTTTGCATTGGCAGCACATGCTTCAGTGCTCTGGGAGTGTTTATAGTCCTGTGAGTTTAACACTTGATGACTGAGAGCTGTCCTTCATGGCAACAGAACCCACAGCAACTATGACTTTTATCACCATCTTCATCTGGGCACTCGCTTTCTGCATTCAGGGTGAGATTCAAAAATATTTAAATAGATATGGTATATTTTATTTGAATCAAAGGGAAGTATATGGCTGAAATTAACTGTATGAAATAACTGTCAGGGCAATGGTGAGAAATTCTAATGTGCCAATCGAAAATTTTTGTATTTATTTTTTATTCTTCTCTTCAGAATGCACAGGACAGGTGACTGTGACTCAGACTCCTGCTGGTAAATCTGCTCTCACAGGAGACACTGTCACCCTGAGCTGTAGATCCAGCCCAGCAGTTAACACCAACTGTGGTGGTACCAACAACTGCTTGGCCTGGTATCAGCAGAAACCTGGAGAAACTCCTAAACTCCTGATCTATGGAGCAACATCACGTTACTCAGGGATTCCTGATCGATTCAGTGGCAGTGGATCTGGGACTGACTTCACTCTGACCATCAGTGGAGTCCAGGCTGAAGATGCAGGAGATTACTACTGTCAGAGTTTACACTCCATCAGTGGCTGGGTGTTCACACAGTGATAGAGAGCTGTACAAAAACCTCCCTCAGTCAGACTGCACAGAGACTGCACTGTTGCAGCTGGGACCTACTGCAGGTGCTGAGGGGGGAGGCACTGACCCGGGACACTGAGGGGTTCTGCTCCAGCACACTGAGCTTCAGTGGTTCAGTTATAACTCTCTCACACACAATCTAATACAGTGAAGCAATGTGCCCACACTTTTCTCCAGCCTGTAATACCCAATTATATCTGTAAGCTTAGATAATCACTGTTACCTTCTCTCTTAACTCCAGAGAGCACAGAAAAGCATGAGCGCTCCTCTGAAATATGTGATGTCAGCTGCTGCTTCTTTTCACTCTTCAGTCCCCCAGTTGTGCTCACACAGATACTGAGTCAGAGGAGGACTCTTCATGTGCAGCTTCAACAAGCAGATTGTGGGAAACACAACTGACCACAAGGGGGTGCTGAAGTGCAGTGAGACATTGTCATGCTGCCTACTTATTACCTTCATCTCTGGGCAGCACTTTGAGGGGCTTCTGAAAGAACACAAGACACAAGAGCTCGAGATATTACTCTTACAAGATAATTAAAACAGAAAAATAAATTAGCAATGAATTTTCTTAAACAATCTTTTCAAATAGTTTAAATCCATTTCTGTGCCAATCATTGAATGCAGACTCATGGAAAAGGGAAGCAAAACAAAGCTTTTCAGCACTAGAGTAGAGCAGAGAGGAGGACTGAAGCCCAAAGTGCATCCTGAACTGAACCCATATTGTGAGTGACTGCTTCACCACAGGATTCTTACAGCTTTAGGGATTGGTGAGGGCCAATGAGCCACATATAAGCCCAGACAGGCGGGGTGAGCAGCATGATCTGGCCTCCATAGTCACCCATGAAGGTCCTGTGTGCTGTGAGGGAAAGCTTTTACACAATAAAATGCAGTGAATGTTAGCAGAGCAGTAGTAATGCTGGAAGATAGGTAAAGCTAACTCCTGGGTCTGAATAGAAAAACCTCACATATATACAGGGATGTTTCCCATTCCAAATGCATGTAGAGAAAACAGAGTCAATATTATGACTGACATATGATCATTGATTTGGAGAAATGAACCTTGGTTTGGGTTCAGTTAGTATCTGTAGGGTTTAGCAGGTTTATGTAAGGTGAAGGGAATGCTGGGTAGTGAGGTGGCTGGATCAGACACAGATCATCATGGGTCTGATACAGAGAGGAGGAGATCCCACCCTCCCTGTGCCACTGCCCTGTTCTGTTACACATTATCTGTTTATTCCACATTCATTCTTATTATCACTGTTAATGTGATTGATGTTATGTCAGCTGGTTTCTTAGCCGGTTTTGTTTTTGTTGTTATTGTTTTTATTTCTGTATTTCACTGTCATGTGCTTGTGTTTATGTTTTCCTCATGTGTTTTCCTCAGCTTTGAGCAAATTATATGGCAAGCAAATATAAGACAGGAGAAAGTCCAACTTCACCTGGGCCCATCTCAAATGACTGAACTGTCCTCTCTTTGTACCAAACACAACACTCTGCAACATCATCATGTGAATGAAAGTCACTTAAATTGCACTTGTTTGCAACTAACCAAACCATTATTGACTTACCTAACGACAAGGCAAAACAAGCACTTTTGGTTTTTATGTAAAGGTACCATTTCAAGGTACCCCTTAGGTCTGTCACAACAATACCCAGGATAATGCAGTGGTTTAGCTGAGCTACTAGCAAAGTGCACATAGAGCAGAACTGGCTATATTAAAGGAATAAATTACATTATTTAATCTGTGAACTTCCAACCTTTGAGGACTTCTCAGTAAAGAATACACTTCTTGTTTGGAATACAGTCCTAATCTCATTCATCTGTTTTTAATATGCACTGATTTAACTGACTTCAGAATGATCGGCCAGAGATGTCAAGCTCAAAGATATGATTCAGAACATTCTGTCCCACAGTCCCTCAAAGCTAAATGAATGTTCAGTGTTGATTCACAAATTTAGGAAGAAACAGTCCCAGGAGCTAGGAAGTACGTGGTCATTCATAATAATTTCTGTAGTGTAATTTCTGAAGTGTAATTAATTCAGAAAGGAAATACTTGCACCTTATGGCAAAACAAGTTTGCACCAACATTGACCATTCTCAAATATGATATGACACCCTTATTTGAGTTACCCTACATAGCTGACTGGCTAACAAGCAATATTAAGGTAAAACATTAAAACTCCTGTAATTTCTGTAGCCTACCTGCTAGATCCAGACACAGAACTGATCAATTCATTTTAAAGTAATGAGAAAGAGACACTGCATTTGAGGAAAAGCTTTAGGTATCTACTTACAAGTCTGAAGGATGTAACTGTCCAAGAAAATAGTGGAACACAACATTGTCTTCTCCTATACTTAGTGACTGGTACATTTTGGTAAGATATAGTTGCAATCTATGAAAAGTCCAAATGACATACTAATTGATAGCTGTTTGCATTTTATGAACATTCCTATTATGACATCATAGAAGCTGAAATACTGAAAATTCTAAATCACTTGAACTTACAACTGTTGCTGGGAAACAGAATGATGTGAATTCTGTTCAATTCTATGTTGTAAATTTAAAATAATAAAATGTTTCATAAAACAGCATGAGTTTACAGTGCTGAACAAGCAAGAGTTTTATAAGATGTTGGTTTGGACTGTGGTTCTGCTGTCCAGACACTGTTACACCAGTGTTTAACTGCTCTGTCTGTGTCACAGCCCATAAGCCCTAGTCTGCCTCCACAGCACTGCTGGGTTACAAGTGCCTGCTGTACCCAGGAAGACCATTTGCATAGAGAAGACACTTTGCATTGGCAGCACATGCTTCAGTGCTCTGGGAGTGTTTATAGTCCTGTGAGTTTAACACTTGATGACTGAGAGCTGTCCTTCATGGCAACAGAACCCACAGCAACAATGACTTTTATCAGCATCTTCATCTGGGCACTCACTTTCTGCATTCAAAGTGAGATTTATAAAACAATCAACCTTTTGCTCTTTTAAAATATATTATTATGTTGATTTGTTTAATTAGCAATACATATTTTCAAGTGAAAAGTTGTGAAAATACAAATGTCTTTGTAGGTGAATGTTTTGATGACATTTTTTTATTCTTCCCTCCAGAATCCACAGGACAGGTGACTGTGACTCAGACTCCAGCTGGTAAATCTGCTCTCATAGGAGACACTGTCACCCTGAGCTGTAGAACCAGCCCTGCAGTTACACCAACTGTGGTGGTACCAACAACTGCTTGGCCTGGTATCAGCAGAAACCTGGAGAAGCTCCTAAACTCCTAATCTATTGGGCAACATACCGTAACTCAGGGATTCCTGATCGATTCAGTGGCAGTGGATCTGGGACTGACTTCACTCTGACCATCAGTGGAGTCCAGGCTGAAGATGCAGGAGATTACTACTGTCAGAGTGAACACTGGATCAGCAGTAATGGTGTGTTCACACAGTGATAGAGAGCCGTACAAAAACCTCCCTCAGTCAGACTGCACAGAGACTGCACTGCTGCAGCTGGGACCTACTGCAGGTGCTGAGGGGGGAGGCACTGACCCGGGACACTGAGGGGTTCTGCTCCAGCACACTGAGCTTCAGTGGTTCAGTTATAACTTAGAAATGCTCTCACTCCTAATACAATGTTTGAGCATTTTCATGTCTGTACATCCAACAGTTTCAAAGCCTCACAGATTAATAATTATCGTTATATGAAATACCTTCTTTTAAAAAATAAGTGAATTTATCCAAGTCAAACTCAGTACAGACAGCTAGGAATATGTTTACATGCATAAACCAGTTTTCTGTATTCACTCTCAATAAAAGCTTGAACATGAACTTAACACAATTACTCCCAATCACAATTAATATCATTATATCAAATGTGATTTTTTGGGTATGTTTCCAAGAGTAAACTTCTTTTACATTTTCAATCACAGAAAGTATGGACATGAATTAAGGAATAATTTAGAAACATAGCTTAAATCTGTCTGAGAGACTGAACTTGTTAGAATCTGTAGTGTTGAACTGGATTGGACAGCGGTGCTGTTTCCATCAACAGCTTCACACCTGAGCTGACTCTTCCTCACCCTTACAGCTGTTACTGTATTATCCTCAACAATACTACGGTCACTTGGGTGCCACCTCAGT
This sequence comes from Albula glossodonta, assembly GCA_019788955.1. Classification (NCBI taxonomy): domain Eukaryota; kingdom Metazoa; phylum Chordata; class Actinopteri; order Albuliformes; family Albulidae; genus Albula; species Albula glossodonta. Next base: position 21,214 of record JAFBMS010000347.1, read on the forward strand.
CCCTTGTGTTGAATACAGTGTGAAAGTGAGGCACTATCGGCCCCTCCATTGGACTGATGTGTGTTCTACAGAGGTGTTTCATAATCATTATTATGGTGTCTCTGTGGTTCTTCTCAAATAGAGACCATATAACCCCTCTTATATCACAGTAGGATGGCTCCCCCTTGTGGTGTGGAAAATCATCAAGTCTAAGTACAGTGCAAAATCGTTGCTATCCTGTCTAGTTATTTATCAGTATGTGGCCCAGACTGATATTATTAAATACATATTGGTTTGCTCTGAATCCTACAACAGAATGTTGTAATCTTAGCATCAAATGGTCCTCATTTGATGAGGTCAGCACAAACAGTCTTTAAACAGATAACCATATGGAATAACACATACCCTTTGCTCATGGTAATCTGCAACTATTCACATCATATGCATGATTTGATAGTGAGCGCTGTAGCGTGGGCGCTCTCTTACTGCGTAACCAAATGCATTTATTTGGAGCTGGTGCTGATCAGGACATCCTAAGACAGAGGAGAGAGACTCATGTGTGCTGGCAGGTAGAGGCATCCTTGATTCCATGGTGATGGCCAGGAGCCACGTGAGCACAGAGCCTTGGTAGACTCTCAGCCTCTGTCCCCACATCATCTCCTCCAGCAGAGGCATAAGCAGAGGAACTGCTGTGTGGAGACAATTCAACAGACTCAGCAAGAGCCTGAGAACGAGGTGAACAGTCAGAGGCTGGCTGCTCATTAAGTGGAGCCAAGCAGACTGGGTGAACTAGAGCTCTAACTCAGAGCTAGACCTACATAAATCAGACTCAAGGTAAATGTTAGCAGTGTGAGGTGAGAAGTGTCTGAGAGTCTTTCTACTCTGACTGCTAAAACTCTTGGAGAAATGAACAGTTTGTCAATCTAACATGGTCTACTCATTTGAATAGCATGGCCATATATTTAAAGTTAAATGTACATAAAAGCAGTACATTATAATTTCATTCATAACATCTTGATCTGCTCTGATCTATGTGCATAATCACTGGGTATGAAATACAGACACTGATATAACTCCCTTCACCCAGCTCTGTCATGGATAGTAGTTAGAACAGTGAGCTTCAATAAATCTGAGAATATTATTTTCAGACAGAAAACATATCAATGATACCATCCTCTAATCAAAAACTTAGGTATCTACTTACAGGTCTGAAGGATCTAACTGTCCAAGAAAATAGTGGTGGAACACAATATTTTCTTCTGCTATACTAAGTGACTGGTAAATTTAGGCAAGATATAGTTGCAATCGATGACAAGTCCAAATGACACATTAATTGATAGTTGTTTGCATTTTAAGAACATTCATATTGTGACATCATAGAAGCTGATATACTGAAAATTCTAAACTACTTGAACATATTAATGTTGCTGGGAAACAGAATGATGTGAATTCTGTCCAATTCTATGTTGGAAATTTAAAAGAATAAAATGTTTTAAATAACGGTTAAGAATTTTCAGTGCTGAACAAGCAAGAGTTTTATAAGAGCACCAACAACAGTCTTACTCTATGATGCAAATTTTGAAAAAAAAAAAAAAAAGGATGTGGTATTTAGGCTGTTTTAAAATAAAAGTGTTCATGTGGGCTATATAGAAAAATATAATACACATGAATCAAAATGTAAATGTCTATAGAGGAAGGGGTTTTGAATACAGTACATCATTTTATGATGAAATATTACTTAACTCATATCTTATAACTTCTAATAATTCTTGGGAAACAAACCAATGTACTTCAAAAACCCATGAAACTAATTCATGGGTTTCATTTAATGTGATAAATGTGGTGGTACAGCGGCAGGTGAGGCCACTGAGCTGAGCCAGGTGGTGAGTGGAAATAAAACACAACAAAAAGTGACCAAAGGCCTTTAATTTGTTTATTTATTCATTTTTTTCTGGGAGAGGGGGGGCTACAAAACAAGAACATACTCAAAAACAAGCTTTAACAAAAAAAAACAAAAAACAAAAAAAAAAAAAACAGCAAAGCCGACTCAAACAGCCACACAAAAGCTCAAAGTCCCCCTTCAGCCTCTCAGGCTGTGCTTAAATAAATGGCCTAATTGAAGGCAAGTGCTCACAGCTGAGTTGATTAGAAATCACTCTCAGGTGAGGCTGCCTGTTAGTGAGGCCTCTGCTGCTGCAGCTCCAGTTAACTCTCCAGGCTGAGGGAGGGAACCAGGAGACTGACAGCAGTACAGTGGGAGGAGCTGAGGAGCTTGCTCCTCCCTCCACCTCTCCCAGCACCACAATACAGAGACACTTCCTCACTTGTTCCATACCCCACTGGTGATACCCTGTCCTTGTTGACTACGATGGACAGAGTACAGTGGAAAAACTGCAATGGCTGCAGTAGCCAGCCATGTCTGGTCCTTCAGTGTAATGGGAAACAATCAGAGTATGGATTATGTGTGAGTGCAGCAGTGATAGGACATAAATAACTCTAACCACAAAAATTAGGCAAAATCCAAGGTTTCAAAGTGTTAAAATCTAATTGTGCAATTTCACTGCCTCAAAGGTTTACACTGCACTGTTCAACAGGGGTACATGTGAGAAAAAGAATATGATAGTGAAATGTGAATGATGTTGGTTTGGATTGTGATCCTGCTGTGCAGACGCTGTTACACCAGTGTTAAACTGCTCTGTCTGTGTCACAGCCCATAAGCCCTAGTCTGCCTCCACAGCACTGCTGGGCTACAAGTGCCTGCTGTACCCAGGAAGACCATTTGCATAGAGAAGACACTTTGCATTGGCAGCACATGCTTCAGTGCTCTGGGAGTGTTTATAGTCCTGTGAGTTTAACACTTGATGACTGAAAGCTGTCCTTCATTGCATCAGAACCCACAGCAACAATGACTTTTATCACCATCTTCATCTGGGCACTCGCTTTCTACATTCAGGGTGAGATAAATACTTTGTCAAATTCAAATGATTCTCTAACTACAGAAAATATCAGACATTATTTTTGTAATTTATAGTAATAAATGTAGGTTCAAATCTGTAAGTGCACATTGTGTTTAGTAATGCTTTTTACACAGTAAATCTCTCTCTCTCTCTGCAGGGTCTTGGGGGCAGGTGGTTCTGACTCAGTCTCCAGCCCAGTCAGTCCAGACGGGTCAGTCAGTTTCTATTGACTGTAAGGCCAGTACTGCAGTTGTCCAATATAGTGGTGCTCAGTACTATCTCCACTGGTACCAGCAGAAACCTGAAGAAGCTCCCAAACTCCTGATCAAACTCACATCAGAGAGAGTATCTGGAGTGCCATCTAGATTCAGTGGCAGTGGGAGAGGAAATGGCCTCGACTTCACTCTGACCATCAGTGGAGTCCAGGCTGAAGATGCAGGAGATTACTACTGTCAGAGTTACCACTGGATCAGCAGTAGTGCTGTGCTCACACAGTGATAGAGAGCCGTACAAAAACCTCCCTCAGTCAGACTGCACAGAGACTGCACTGCTGCAGCTGGGACCTACTGCAGGTGCTGAGGGGGGAGGCACTGACCCGGGACACTGAGGGGTTCTGCTCCAGTGGGTCAGTTATAACTCTCTCACACTCTGTATACTGATACAGTGTAGCTACAACTTAAACACAGCTCCATTGGTTCACTGAACTTCAAAAATAACACTCATATATTGACATTGAATTCAATTGCCAGAATATCAAAGCCACTTAATGACAGCTGGGGGAAATTCAAATGGCGGTGTGAAAAACATTCTAAAAATTCTTAACTGCCCAGATGAATGAGTGCTAATGAATGTAAAAGTGTTTTTAAGGTAAATGTTTTGACTTTAAAGCAGTTGTATATAACATGTCCAAGGAAATAGTCGCAGTTTTCACCAGGCAGGGCAGTTCAAAGAACTCTCCCCCATCACACCTCACACAAGCTGCCATTACATACAATGACCACAGGAGGGAGACAGAGCCCATCTGTTGCTCATGATACACGTACATTACAATAGAGGAGACCCGAAGCTGCAGAGACGCGCTATGTGAGATATACTGTGATACTGTGTGACACATGTGCTGTGTGATACATGTAAAAACATTGAATGATATTTAATGACATCATGTAATACTGTGGTTGCAGTAACACCTGCTTTAGCTCTCTGTAGTAAATTGGCTGAATCTGACTGAAGAACTAACAGGTGTTTTTTATTTTATTTTATTTATTTATTTTTTTTCACAAAAATTGTGTGATCATACCCAAAATACATATTTTGGGATGTAAGAGCAAGATGACCCGATTGTGTTGTATGTACAAGTAGATGAAATGTGTAATCCAATAAGGTGCAAATAACAGAACAAAAGAATCATACCTGTCATCTGGCCCTTCACCTTAACACATGTATAACAGTAGAACAGAAGCAGTAGTGTTAGCAGGGAGAACAGCCGAGCTATCGCTGAGCTAAGAGAGGAGGCTGCCACTCTGAGGCAGGACAACCAGGCCCTGAGAGCCCAGCTGGCTGCTGTAAAAGAGCACATGCAACACAGGGAGAGATCTTTCATCAAGGAGATACAGCACCTATGAGAGCAGCTTCAGGAGCTCATATGTACTTCATGTACCACTGGAAACACACACACTGACACACAAACCATTCCCCTCAAAACAACACACCTTCCAATGACACAAACTACACTCTGTGCACAGCCCCCTGCCAAACTACTGGCCCAGAGAGACACAACCACTCCTCCTGACACAACGCAATCAACAGAGTCCAACAGCCCCCCCAGCACACAGGCCCGACACCCCCTCCCTCCCAGACTCACACCCTTCCCCAAACACACACCCCTCTCTGCATTACAACCCCCAACAGAAAACGACAAACACCACCAGAAGCTGAAGAGATCCTTGGAATGGCTCTTTGACGAAAGTCCCCCTGCGCGACTGGTCACTGTCCTTAAAGTCCACACCAGCCTCACAGCACTGTCCAGCCCCCCAGGGCCCCTCCAGCACCCATCCACCTGCAGAGCTCCAGCCCTGTACCTCCCAGAGCACACCCCCAGCAGAATAAACCCAGCTACACTGCAGTCATACTGCATGATCATTAAACAGCCTTACAGCCCTAAACAGAGTGTGGACTTATTTTTGCCATGAGATGTCTTAAGACTCTTCACTTATTCCACACTCAGGTAATGGTGCCTCTCGCTCACTGCTAATGGTTTATATCAGTGCAGCTTAACTCAGCTCATCAAGACTTTCCCCTGATCCAGTCCTTTTACTCAGGACACAGAGCTGTTCTGCTCCCATCCCTTTCAAAGCTACTGTGTCAGTAATAAAACCAGGTGCTTCTGATAATCTTTGGTGAGCACTGGGTTCTGTGTGTCCATCTTCATCACAGTTCACATGTTGCTGGTTAAATGTTTTCATGTGGAGTGCAGTGACCTGTGTTTCTCACAAAGGGGAGAGTTAATCACATATCAAACTGATACAAGCTGATGTTAGCCAGAAGGTTTCAGGTAACATTATTAAAAGCCACGATAGAAAAAGAGAGTGAAAGTATGAAGAAGAAGATTCTAAAGATTAAGACACATATGATTAAAACGTCCCCTATTGGATGTTTTTCTGCTGTCTTACTAATTAATACTCAGAATTGTCATATGCAAATTATCATAGAACATAATTGCATAAGTTAAAGTGCATTTTTATGTGCAATATATAACCTGAACATGACAGTGAGATCCCATAAATCTGTTCCTTGCTGTCCTGGTGTTGCTGTTGTACTCTCTCTCTGTCACAGCCCACAGTCTCCAGTCCACAGCACTGCTGGGCTACAAGTGCCTGCTGTACCCAGGAAGACCATTTGCATAGAGAAGACACTTTGCATTGGCATCACATGCTTCAGTGCTCTGGGAGTGTTTATAGTCCTGTGAGTTTAACACTTGATGACTGAGAGCTGTCCTTCATGGCAACAGAACCCACAGCAACAATGACTTTTATCACCATCTTCATCTGGGCACTCGCTTTCTGCATCCAGGGTGAGATTCATAGAACATATTGAAATAGATATGATATCTTCAGTTTTAATTAAAATTAAGATGACTTTATGAAATAATTGCATACAATAACTGACATTCTAATGTGCATAATGATTATGGAAACATGTATTTTTTGTTCTTCCCTTCAGAATGCACAGGACAGGTGACTGTGACTCAGACTCCTGCTGGTAAATCTGCTCTCACAGGAGACACTGTCACCCTGAGCTGTAGAACCAGCCCTGCTGTGTATAAATATAGTGATGGTGATCAAGGTATGTTTTGGTACCAGCAGAAACCTGGAGAGGCTCCTAAACTCCTGATAAAGTTTGTAAATCAGCGTATCTCAGGGATTCCTGATCGATTCAGTGGCAGTGGATCTGGCACTGACTTCACTCTGACCATCAGTGGAGTCCAGGCTGAAGATGCAGGAGATTACTACTGTCAGAGTTTACATGAGATCAGCAGTAGCTATGTGTTCACACAGTGATAGAGAGCCGTACAAAAACCTCCCTCAGTAAGACTGCACAGAGACTGCACTGCTGCAGCTGGGACCTACTGCAGGTGCTGAGGGGGGAGGCACTGACCCGGGACACTGAGGGGTTCTGCTCCAGCACACTGAGCTTCTGAGGTTCAGTAAACTCTCATACATCTAATTCACATTAAATACACAAATATACTGAGATTGAATTTTAGTTAGGATATCTGAGTCTTGAGAGGACAGTTATTTTCAATTCAACACAGGGGGCAGTTGCACTCTCTGGTGCCCTTTTGCTAAAAAAATGCTACAGAAGTGCCCTCTGGGTGCCCCTATGCATGAGAAAACATGATGAAGTGCCCCATAGAGCTGCCCTATGAATGAGAAAATGTGATAAAATGTCCTCTAAAGTGCCCTTTCAGTGGAGAAAAAGTGATAAAGCGCCCTCTTGAGTTGCCCTATGTATGAGAAAATGTAATAAAATATAACTTTATCATTTGTGTGTTAACTTTATAATCCTCTGATCACTTCGGCAGTATGCAATTACTGTGCTAACTTTATAATCCTCTTATAACTTCTGCCTTGTGTCATGGGAATTGTGTCTTCCCTGGTTATATAACACTGAGTTTATTTTATATTAGACTCACAGCTTTGCTTATTGATATAATACCGTACTCACTGGGCAATATCGGGTTAGTTTGTATGTATATGTTTCTTTTTTCAATATCAGTGTCACAAATCAGGCAAGGACTCAAGTGCAGACGAAACTAGAACAGGTTCAAAAAGGCTGATTACTTCTTAAGTACAAATCACAAAACCAGAATCATAGTTGGGGAGCAGGCAGGGACAAAGCCAGAAGTCAGAGGCAAACAATGAAAAACAATAGGCAACAAAGTAAAGTCAACAAACAGGCGGAGAATTAAAAACAGGCAGGAACAAGACAGAGAAAGCACTGGCACAAACTGGCAAAGAACACAGGAAGAGGCAGGGTGTAAGTAGGCAGAATAATGAGGAGAAATGGGGCACAGGTGAGCAGGCAGGCAGGTGAATCTTGTCAGGTGATGAGAGCAGGGGGAGCAGGGGGCGGGGCTGACACACAGGGAAACTGAAAACGAAAGCATGTGGCAGACACAGACAGGGAAAAACAAACACAAACCTCGGCTAAGAGGCTGGCGTACTGACAATCAAGCCCTAAGAAAATACCGAAACATATTTTAATTCTCACTGGCACATTTAGGGGAACATCAGTCTGGGGATTAGCTCAAATGGTAGAGCGCTCGCTTAGCATGCGAGAGGTAGCGGGATCAATGCCTGCATCCTCCAAGCATCAGTTTACAGGGGTAGCCTGTAGCATAGTGGCTAAGATAAATGATCAAGACCCCTGAGGTCCAGCACTTTAACCACCATCACTGTCAGGCCCCTAACCCCACATTGCTCCCAGGGGGGACTGGCCCCTGGTCATCCTATTCAACTGCAAGTTGCTTTGGATAAAAGCATCAGCTAAATGACTATAATGTCATATCAAGGATAGATAAGCAAATTATATGATATTTACAAATGTAATATACTCCAGAATAATCTGTTCCTCAGAGAGCTGCTGTCTTTTTCACCCTGCTGTTCTGGGACCAGAGCAGAAGTGATGACATTTGAAAATAAACAGTGGAGAGTGCACAAACCATGTGTGTTATAAAGTGCAGCCATTTCACATCACAACCTCTCAGACCAGAGTCAATATGAATATTATATCAAATACAACTGCAATACAACACACAATTCGCCTCTGAGCTCAAGAAAATGATTGACTCTACTTTGAGTGATCATGTATTGATATGAAACACTTAAATGTAAGAGAAACTCTCGCATCGAGGAGGAGGAGACATAATGTGCGGGAGCTAGAAAAAAGCCTGTCGAAATATTGAAAAAAACACAACGTTTTACCTTGTATTTCAGTCAATATTCATCCGTTTAAGATGTAACATGCCATATGTATCAGCGATAGGTTTCATAGAATGTTGACTTAGCGTCTACTGACACCCTACCAAGTATGTCATGGTTATTTAAACAGACAGCAACAAGTTCAAGTGACAGCAACAAGTGATTTGTGAAGCAAGTAATGGACTCTGCAGCACAAAAAAAATCGCAAAACAACCAGTGCTATCTGGGAGCACTTTACAATCAGTCCATCTGAGACAACTAAAGTCAAATGCAAATTGTTTAAGGTCACAATAAGCAGAGGCAGGGATGTGAAACACCTATCAACATCTGTAATGCACAGCCACATGCATTTCAAACATTTTGTTGTGACCGTGTCTGCCCAGGTCCAACAGCAAGGGCTAATACACAGCAACAACCAGCCTCCGTTCAGTTCCCCCAGCAAGGGCTAATACACAGCCACAACCAGCCTCCGTTCAGTTCCCCCAGCAAGGGCTAATACACAGCCACAACCAGCCTCCGTTCAGTTCCCCCAGCAAGGGCTAATACACAGCCACAACCAGCCTCCGTTCAGTTCCCCCAGCAAGGGCTAATACACAGCCACAACTAGCCTCCGTTCAGTTCCCCCAGCAAGGGCTAATACACAGCCACAACCAGCCTCCGTTCAGTTCCCCCAGCAAGGGCTAATACACAGCCACAACCAGCCTCCATTCAGCTCCCCCAGCAAGGGCTAATACACAGCCACAACCAGCCTCCGTTCAGTTCCCCCAGCAAGGGCTAATACACAGCCACAACCAGCCTCCGTTCAGTTCCCCCAGCAAGGGCTAATACACAGCCACAACCAGCCTCCGTTCAGTTCCCCCAGCAAGGGCTAATACACAGCCACAACCAGCCTCCGTTCAGTTCCCCCAGCAAGGGCTAATACACAGCCACAACCAGCCTCCGTTCAGTTCCCCCAGCAAGGGCTAATACACAGCCACAACCAGCCTCCGTTCAGTTCCCCCAGCAAGGGCTAATACACAGCCACAACCAGCCTCCGTTCAGTTCCCCCAGCAAGGGCTAATACACAGCCACAACTAGCCTCCGTTCAGTTCCCCCAGCAAGGGCTAATACACAGCCACAACCAGCCTCCGTTCAGTTCCCCCAGCAAGGGCTAATACACAGCCACAACCAGCCTCCATTCAGCTCCCCCAGCAAGGGCTAATACACAGCCACAACCAGCCTCCGTTCAGTTCCCCCAGCAAGGGCTAATACACAGCCACAACCAGCCTCCGTTCAGTTCCCCCAGCAAGGGCTAATACACAGCCACAACCAGCCTCCGTTCAGTTCCCCCAGCAAGGGCTAATACACAGCCACAACCAGCCTCCGTTCAGTTCCCCCAGCAAGGGCTAATACACAGCCACAACCAGCCTCCGTTCAGTTCCCCCAGCAAGGGCTAATACACAGCCACAACCAGCCTCCGTTCAGTTCCCCCAGCAAGGGCTAATACACAGCCACAACCAGCCTCCGTTCAGTTCCCCCAGCAAGGGCTAATATACAGAGCCAACCAGCCTCCGTTCAGTTCCCCCAGCAAGGGCTAATACACAGCCACAACCAGCCTCCGTTCAGTTCCCCCAGCAAGGGCTAATACACAGCCACAACCAGCCTCCGTTCAGTTCCCCCAGCAAGGGCTAATACACAGCCACAACCAGCCTCCGTTCAGTTCCCCCAGCAAGGGCTAATACACAGCCACAACCAGCCTCCGTTCAGTTCCCCCAGCAAGGGCTAATATACAGAGCCAACCAGCCTCCGTTCAGTTCCCCCAGCAAGGGCTAATACACAGCCACAACCAGCCTCCGTTCAGTTCCCCCAGCAAGGGCTAATACACAGCCACAACCAGCCTCCGTTCAGTTCCCCCAGCAAGGGCTAATACACAGCCACAACCAGCCTCCGTTCAGTTCCCCCAGCAAGGGCTAATACACAGCTACAACCAGCCTCCATTCAGCTCCCCCAGCAAGGGCTAATACACAGCCACAACCAGCCTCCTCTTTGTCACCCATAATGGCTGCGTTCAGTTCAAAAACACTGTGCCACAGACATTTGGACGAGGAGGTTTTCCACTAATGCCTACATGTCACCCACAGGGCATTGGGTAGGAAGTGAGATCACTGGATCTGGGGCAATGACACACAGACAGGGTCACTGCCCTCCTCAACATGGCCATGATCAGTGCGGATCACACTGCAGTGAATATACTCGATCAGCTCCAGAACCTCATCGCAGCATGGCAAAATGAGGTCAATGGTCAGTTTTTTGTACAGTTTTTTGTCCTCAAACATGGTGAAGGCCATCGCTGATGGCGGCTTTGTGCACATCAGGTGCATGGCTCATTCTCTGCGCTTGGTCGTTTCCAATGCTCTGAAACAGCGCCGAGCAGTGAGCCTTGCCATCACCACCGGCAGGAAAATCACAGAGTTTGCGCGTCGCTCAAACAAGGCCGCTGTGAAACTCCACGAAATCCAGGAGGAGATTGGCCTCCCTGTGAACGCCCTGGTGCATGACGTGTCCACCAGGTGGAATTCTACATTCCACACGCTCCTGCGGCTGCTAGAGCAGAAAAGGGCAATCGTTGCCATGGGGACACAGATGGATTTAGGGGCTCATTCTCGCACCACCAGTGACGCATAGTGGAGGCCACAGTCAAGACACTGCAGCCTTTTCAGGAAGCAACCTACAATGTCTGTGAGGATGTTGCATCTCTGTCCTCAGTCATCCTGTGTGTGCAGGCTCTCAAAGCTTCCTTGGGTAACTTTATGGAGCCCCCCCTAAACTAGCTGGGGGACACTGACCAGTCAGTTTGATTTTGGTAAATGAAGCTTCATGAATTAAAAGAGTCTTTTAATTTTCTCATTGGTGGTGGGGTTCAGATGGTTTGCAGTCTATCCAAACAGTTCAGTAGGTGGAAAAAAAAATCAAAAAATAAAATAAAACAGGCAAAAAAAGTTAATGTATTACCGTTATGTAATTACTGTTGCAAAGTAGTAATTCACGTTTCCCCGGCGACCTGCAGTAACGTTAACACATCATGAAATGCAAACCCAGCATCACTGGAATTTAAGGTGATTCCCTTCAACTGAATGATGTTTTTCTTTATATCTTTACTGTGAATCGTTTTTAGTTCCAATGCAGAACAGAATCTTTCTGTAAAATGAAGTTAAAAATAAAAAGAGAGAGAGACAGAGATGAATAGTACAGTAAGAGGATGTGGAAATATATTTCATAATTAATTATATGCCAATATTAAATAAATTTGATGCTTTGAAGGCACAAAAATTGCATCGCCAATGAGTATTAGTTTAGAAAATACATTTGCCCAATTTAACATGACTTCCAGTATAAACCACGCCCACCTCCAGTCTTCTATCCAAATACAGAGACAGAGACATATAAGTTTGTTGGTTGAACAGATAGAGATAATGACATCTCTGTACACCTCTAGTGCAGAAACAATCATAGTTCTCACCCTTTTAAGCAGCAGGGTCTTCTAAACCACCCTGCAATGTCATGATTTTAATTTCTGTAGATGTTAATGTGTGAAGTGAACTGTGACTGTACGTCAAACCAGAGTGACTGACACCTCTGCTGCTGTCCTGGTGCTGCTGTTGAACTCTCTCTCTGTCACAGCCCACAGTCTCCAGTCCACAGCACTGCTGGGCTACAAGTGCCTGCTGTACCCAGGAAGACCATTTGCATAGAGAAGACACTTTGCATTGGCAGCACATGCTTCAGTGCTCTGGGAGTGTTTATAGTCCTGTGAGTTTAACACTTGATGACTGAGAGCTGTCCTTCATGGCAACAGAACCCACAGCAACAATGACTTTTATCACCATCTTCATCTGGGCACTCGCTTTCTGCATCCAGGGTGAGATTCATGAAAACACGAAAAACAAAATTATACTCCAGACAATGTATGAATAGAACATAAAAGTTGTTTCTGACTAATTTTGATATTATTTAATGCATCTTCAGGTTACGTAGTATTTGTGTGTTGCTGTTTCTCATTTCAGACTCCACAGGACAGGTGACTGTGACTCAGACTCCTGCTGGTAAATCTGCTCTCATAGGAGACACTGTCACCCTGAGCTGTAGAACCAGCACTGCTGTGTATAAAGATAGTCATGGTGAAAAAATGGCCTGGTATAACCAGAAGCCAGGAGAAGCTCCTAAACTCCTGATAAAGTTTGTAAATCAGCGTATCTCAGGGATTCCTGATCGATTCAGTGGCAGTGGATCTGGGACTGACTTCACTCTGACCATCAGTGGAGTCCAGGCTGAAGATGCAGAAGATTACTACTGTCAGAGTCACCACAGTGGTGGTGTGTTCACACAGTGATAGAGAGCCGTACAAAAACCTCCCTCAGTCAGACTGCACAGAGACTGCACTGCTGCAGCTGGGACCTACTGCAGGTGCTGAGGGGGGAGGCACTGACCCGGGACACTGAGGGGTTCTGCTCCAGCACACTGAGCTTCACTGGTTCAGTTATCACTTCCAGAAGCTCTCACACCTAATACAATGTTTGAGCATTTTAATGTCTGTACATCCAGCAGTTTCAAAGCCCCACAGATTAATAATAATTGTTATATGAAATACCTTTTTTGAACATAATTGAATTTATCCAAGTTAGACAGACAGCTAGGAATATGATTGCATGCATAAACCAGTTTTCCACCGCTCTCAATAAAAGCTTGAACATGAACTTAACACAATTACTCCCAATCACAATTAATACCATCATATCAAATGTGATTTTTTGGGTATGTTTCCATAAGAGTAAACTTCTTTTACATTTTCAATGACAGAAAGTATGGACATGAATTAAGGAATAATTTAGAAACACAGCTTAAATCTGTCGGAGAGACTGAACTTGTTAGAATCTGTAGTGTTGAACTGGATTGGACAGCGGTGCTGTTTCCATCAACAGCTTCACACCTGAGCTGACTCTTCCTCACCCTTACAGCTGTTACTGTATTATCCTCAACAATACTATGGTCACTTGGGTGCCACCTCAGTCCCTTGTGTTGAATACAGTGTGAAAGTGAGGCACTATCGGCCCCTCCATTGGACTGATGTGTGTTCTACAGAGGTGTTTCATAATCATTATTATGGTGTCTCTGTGGTTCTTCTCAAATAGAGACCATATAACCCCTCTTATATCACAGTAGGATGGCTCCCCCTTGTGGTGTGGAAAATCATCAAGTCTAAGTACAGTACAAAATTGTTGCTGTCCTGACTAGTTATTTATCAGTATGTGGCCCAGACTGATATTATTAAATACATATTGGTTTTCTGAATCATACAACAGAATGTTGTAATCTTAGCATCAAATGGCCCTCATTTGGTGAGGTCAGCACAAACAGTCTTTAAACAGATAACCATATGGAATAACACATACCCTTTGCTCATGGTAATCTGCAACTATTCACATCATATGCATGATTTGATAGTGAGCGCTGTAGCGTGGGCGCTCTCTTACTGCGTAACCAAATGCATTTATTTGGAGCTGGTGCTGATCAGGACATCCTAAGACAGAGGAGAGAGACTCATGTGTGCTGGCAGGTAGAGGCATCCTTGATTCCATGGTGATGGCCAGGAGCCACGTGAGCACAGAGCCTTGGTAGACTCTCAGCCTCTGTCCCCACATCATCTCCTCCAGCAGAGGCATAAGCAGAGGAACTGCTGTGTGGAGACAATTCAACAGACTCAGCAAGAGCCTGAGAACGAGGTGAACAGTCAGAGGCTGGCTGCTCATTAAGTGGAGCCAAGCAGACTGGGTGAACTAGAGCTCTAACTCAGAGCTAGACCTACATAAATCAGACTCAAGGTAAATGTTAGCAGTGTAAGGTGAGAAGTGTCTGAGAGTCTTTCTACTCTGACTGCTAAAACTCTTGGAGAAATTAATAGTTTGTCAATCTAACATGGTCTACTCATTTGAGCAGCATGGCCATATATTTAAAGTTAAATGTACATAAAAGCAGTACATTATAATTTTCATTCATAACATCTTGATCTGCTCTGATCTATGTGCATAATCACTGGGTATGAAATACAGACACTGATATAACTCCCTTCACCCAGCTCTGTCATGGATAGTAGTTAGAACAGTGTGCTTCAATAAATCTGAGCATATTATTTTCAGATAGAAAAGAATTTGCATGTATCCTGGATTCAGGAATTTGGAACTTCAGCTTAATGCAAATGATATGGCATACAAATATAAGACAGGAGAAAGCAGAACTTCACCTGCGCCCGTCTCAAATGACTGTACTGCCCTCTCTTTGTACCAGAGACCATACTCTGCATGATCACCATGTAAATGACAGTCATTCATAATAATTTTTGTCTGTCCTTTATGTTCAATTCTGCATCAGTTGTCCATGTTCTATATTTGAACTTCCTTCTCATTGTGACATCGTTGTGGAATGTCATTTTAGTCTAAATTAAATTAAAAAAATGTTTATGTAATAAACAGTTGCATAGATAATAAATGAGTTGATAAATTGTGAAAGAATTCAATAAATAACACTCACCCCAGTATGATAAAGTATTATTTCAGCAAACTGACTTTCACATTATCATTATCATATTTACATTTACTTCATAATGATGTAGTAATGAATTATTTCATCTTTATTTTATAATGACACATGTTCTTCACAAATAGCTTTTTTTGAGCAAAGCCTGTTTTAATTCATAATGAAACTTTTATTTCATAATGTCACTTTTATCACAATTACTTGTGAATTGTAATTAATTCAGAATGGAAATATTTGCACCTTATGGCAAAACAAGTTTGCACCAACATTGGCCATTCTCATTTATGATATGACACCCTTACGTGACTTACCCTACATAGCTTGCTAGCTAACAAGCTATATTAAGGTAAAACATTAAAACTCCTGTAATTTCTGAATATAAAAATCTGTTATATTCAGTTACAGAACTGATCAATTCATTTTGAAGTAATGACAAAGAGACACTGCATTTGAGGAAAAGCTTTAGGTATCTACTGAAGGGTGTAACTGTCAAAGAAAATAGTGGAACACAATATTGTGTTCTACTATACGAAGTGACTGGTAAATTTTGGTAAGATATAGTTGCAATCAATGAGAAGTCTAAATGACATATTAATTGATAGTTGTTTGCATTTTAAGAACATTCCTATTGTGACATCATAGAGGCTGAAATACTGAAAAATTCTAAACCTCTTGAACTTATTCCTGTTGCTGGGAAACAGAATGATGTGAATTCTGTCCAATTCTATGTTGTAAATTTAAAAGAGTAAAATGTTTTAAATAAAGGTAACAGTTTATAGTGCTGAACAAGCAAGAGTTTTATAAGAGCACCAACAACAGTCTTACTCTGTGATGCAAATTTTGAAAAAAGAAAAAAAGGATGTGGTATTAAGGCTGTTTTAAAATAAAAGTGTTCATGTGGGCTATTTAGAAAAATATAATACACATGAATAAAAATGTAAAAGTCTGTAGAGGAAGGGGCTTTGAATACAGTACATCATTTTATGATGAAATATTACTTAACTCATACCTTACAACTTGAATTTTTAAAATCAAGTTAAAAAGTGGAAGTAAAACACAACAAAAAAAATTTTTTTTTTTTTTTGGGGGGGTGGGGGAGACTACAATTCAGAGACACTTCCTCACTTGTTTCATTCCCCTCAGGTGATACCCTGTCCTTGTTGACTACGATGGAGAGAGCAGCAAAAGCCTCTTTCACTGCAGTGGAAAAACAGCAATGGCTGCAGTATCCAGCCATGTCTGGTCCTTCAGTGTGATGGGAAACAATCAGAGTATGGATTATGTGTGAGTGCAGCAGTGATAGGACATAAATAACTCACACCATGAACATGAGGCAAAATCCAAGGTTTCAAACAGTTAAAATCTAATTGTGGAATTTCACCGCCTCAAAGGTTTACACTGCACTGTTTAACAGGGGTACATGTGAAAAAAAGAATATGGAGGCAAAATGTGAATGATGTTGGTTTGGATTGTGATCCTGCTGTCCAGACACTGTTACACCAGTGTTAAACTGCTCTGTCTGTGTCACAGCCCATAAGCCCTAGTCTGCCTCCACAGCACTGCTGGGCTACAAGTGCCTGCTGTACCCAGGAAGACCATTTGCATAGAGAAGACACTTTGCATTGGCAGCACATGCTTCAGTGCTCTGGGAGTGTTTATAGTCCTGTGAGTTTAACACTTGATGACTGAGAGCTGTCCTTCATGGCAACGGAACCCACAGCAACAATGACTTTTATCACCATCTTCATCTGGGCACTCGCTTTCTGCATTCAGGGTGAGATTTATGAAACAATCAAATCTGTATTATGAGAATATACCATATATTTGTTCAAAAATTATTATTTTACTATTTTTATGACATGCATAAAAACATACTTATTCCAGTACGGTTATGAATGTGTGCTGTTTTTTTTCTTCTGTTCAGAATCCACAGGACAGGTGACTGTGACTCAGACTCCTGCTGGTAAATCTGCTCTCATAGGAGACACTGTCACCCTGAGCTGTAAAACTAACCCTGCAGTTCGTGTCTGGAGTGGTTATCACCTCCTATCCTGGTACCAGCAGAAACCTGGAAAAGCTCCTAAACTCCTGATCTACTATGCAACATCACGTTACTCAGGGATTCCTGATCGATTCAGTGGCAGTGGATCTGGGACTGACTTCACTCTGACCATCAGTGGAGTCCAGGCTGAAGATGCAGGAGATTACTACTGTCAGAGTTACCACAGTGGCCCTGTGTTCACACAGTGATAGAGAGCCGTACAAAAACCTCCCTCAGTCAGACTGCACAGAGACTGCACTGCTGCAGCTGGGACCTACTGCAGGTGCTGAGGGGGGAGGCACTGACCCGGGACACTGAGGGGTTTTGCTCCAGCACACTGAACTTCAGTGTTTCAGTTATAACTTCCAGATGCTCTCACACCTAATACAATGTTTGAGCATTTTCGTATCTGTACATCCAACAGTATCAAAGCCCCACAGATTAATAATTATGGTTATATGAAACACCTTTTTTAAAAATAAGTGAATTTATCTAAGTCAAACACAGTACAGAAAACGAGCAACTGGATTACATGCATGAGCAGTTCTCTGCATTCACTCTCAATAAAAGCTTGAACATGAAACTAACACAATTACTCCCAATCACAACTAATACCATCATATCAAATGTGATTTTTTTGGTTATGTTTCCATAAGAGTAAACTTCTTTTACATTTTCAATGACAGAAAGTATGGACATGAATTAAGGAATAATTTAGAAACACAGCTTAAATCTGTCAGAGAGACTGAACCAGTCAGGATCTGTAGTGTTGAACTGGATTGGACAGCGGTGCTGTTTCCATCAACAGCTTCACACCTGAGCTGACTCTTCCTCACCCTTACAGCTGTTACTGTGTTATCCTCAACAATACTACAGTCACTTGGGTGCCACCTCAGTCCCTTGTGTTGAATACAGTGTGAAAGTGAGGCACTATCGGCCCCTCCATTGGACTGATGTGTGTTCTACAGAGGTGTTTAATAAACATTATTATGGTGTCTCTGTGGTTCTTCTCAAATAAAGACCATATAACCCCTCTTATATCACAGTAGGATGGCTCCCCCTTGTGGTGTGGAAAATCATCAAGTCTAAGTACAGTACAAAATCGTTGCTGTTCTGAGTAGTTATTTATCAGTATGTGGCCCAGACTGATGTTATTAAATACATATTGGTTTGTCTGAATCATACAACAGAATGTTGTAATCTTAGCATCAAATGGCCCTCATTTGATGAGGTCAGCACAAACAGTCTTTAAACAGATAACCATATGGAATAACACATACCCTTTGCTCATGGTAATCTGCAACTATTCACATCATATGCATGATTTGATAGTGAGCGCTGTAGCGTGGGCGCTCTCTTACTGCGTAACCAAATGCATTTATTTGGAGCTGGTGCTGATCAGGACATCCTAAGACAGAGGAGAGAGACTCATGTGTGCTGGCAGGTAGAGGCATCCTTGATTCCATGGTGATGGCCAGGAGCCACGTGAGCACAGAGCCTTGGTAGACTCTCAGCCTCTGTCCCCACATCATCTCCTCCAGCAGAGGCATAAGCAGAGGAACTGCTGTGTGGAGACAATTCAACAGACTCAGCAAGAGCCTGAGAACGAGGTGAACAGTCAGAGGCTGGCTGCTCATTAAGTGGAGCCAAGCAGACTGGGTGAACTAGAGCTCTAACTCAGAGCTAGACCTACATAAATCAGACTCAAGGTAAATGTTAGCAGTGTAAGGTGAGAAGTGTCTGAGAGTTTTTCTACTCTGACTGCTACAACTCTTGGAGAAATGAACAGTTTGTCAATCTAACATGGTCTACTCATTTGAACAGCATGTCCATATATTTAAAGTTAAATGTACATAAAAGCAGTACATTATAATTTTCATTCATAACATCTTGATCTGCTCTGATCTATGTGCATAATCACTGGGTATGAAATACAGACACTGATATAACTCCCTTCACCCAGCTCTGTCATGGATAGTAGTTAGAACAGTGTGCTTCAATAAATCTGAGAATATTATTTTCAGATAGAAAAGAATTTGCATGTATCCTGGATTCAGGAATTTGGAACTTCAGCTTAATGCAAATGATATGGCATACAAATATAAGACAGGAGAAAGCACAACTTCACCTGCGCCCGTCTCAAATGACTGTACTGCCCTCTCTTTGTCCCAGACACCATACTCTGCATGATCACCATGTAAATGACAGTCATTCATAATAATTTCTGTCTGTCCTTTATGTTCAATTCTGCATCAGTTGTCAGTGTTCTACATTTGAACTTCCTTCCCATTGTGACATCGTTGTGGAATGTCATTTTCGTCTAAATTAAATAAAAAAAATGTTTATGTAATAAACAGTTGCATAGATAATAAATGAGTTGATAAATTGTGAAAGAATTCAATAAATAACATTCACCCCAGAATGATAAAGGATTATTTCAGCAAACTGACTTTCACAGTACCATTATCATGTTTACATTTACTTCATAATGATGTAGAAATTAATTATTTCATCTTTATTTTATAATCATACATTTTCTTCACAAATAGCTTTTTTGAGCAAAGCCTGTTTTAATTCATAATGAAACTTTTATTTCATAATGTCACTTTTATCACAATTACTTGTGAATTGTAATTAATTCAGAATAGAAATACGAGCACCTTATGGCAAAACAAGTTTGCACCAACATTGACCATTCTCAAATATGAAATAACACCCTTACTTTACTTACCCTACATAGCTGGCTAGCTAACAAGCTATATGAAGGTAAAACTTTAAAACTCCTGTAATTTCTGAATATAAAAATCTGTTATATTCAGTTACAGAACTGATCAATTCATTGTGAAGTAATGACAAAGAGACAGTGCATTTGAGGAAAGGCTTTAGGTATCTACTTACAAGTCTGAAGGGTGTAACTGTCAAAGAAAATAGTGGAACACAATATTGTCTTCTACTATACTAAGTGACTGGTACATTTTGGTATGATATAGTTGCAATCAATGAGAAGTCTAAATGATATATTAATTGATAGTTGTTTGCATTTTAAGAACATTCCTATTGTGACATCATAGAGGCTGAAATACTGAAAATTCTAAACCTCTTGAACTTATTCCTGTTGCTGGGAAACAGAATGATGTGAATTCTGTCCAATTCTATGTTGTAAATTTAAAAGAATAAAATGTTTTAAATAACGGTTAAGAATTTTCAGTGCTGAACAAGCAAGAGTTTTATAAGAGCACCAACAACAGTCTTACTCTGTGATGCAAATTTTGAAAAAAGAAAAAAAGGATGTGGTATTAAGGCTGTTTTAAAATAAAAGTGTTCATGTGGGCTATTTAGAAAAATATAATACACATGAATAAAAATGTAAAAGTCTATAGCGGAAGGGGCTTTGAATACAGTACATCATTTTATGATGAAATATTACTTAACTCATACCTTATAACTTGAATTTTTAAAATCAAGTTAAAAAGTGGAAGTAAAACACAACAAAAAATTTTTTTTTTTGGGGGGGGGGGGGGGGGGGACTACAATTCAGAGACACTTCCTCACTTGTTTCATACCCCTCGGGTGATACCCTGTCCTTGTTGACTACGATGGAGAGAGCAGCAAAAGCCTCTTTCACTACAGTGGAAAAACAGCAATGGCTGCAGTAGTCAGCCATGTCTGGTCCTTCAGTGTAATGGGAAACAATCAGAGTATGGATTATGTGTGAGTGCAGCAGTGATAGGACATAAATAACTCACACCATGAAAATTAGGCAAAATCCAAGGTTTCAAAGTGTTAAAATCTAATGGTGTAATTTCGCCGCCTCAAAGGTTTACACTGCACTGTTTAACAGGGGTACATGTGAGAAAAAGAATATGATGGCAAAATGTGAATGATGTTGGTTTGAATTGTGATCCTGCTGTCCAGACACTGTTACACCAGTGTTAAACTGCTCTGTCTGTGTCACAGCCCATAAGCCCTAGTCTGCCTCCACAGCACTGCTGGGCTACAAGTGCCTGCTGTACCCAGGAAGACCATTTGCATAGAGAAGACACTTTGCATTGGCAGCACATGCTTCAGTGCTCTGGGAGTGTTTATAGTCCTGTGAGTTTAACACTTGATGACTGAGAGCTGTCCTTCATGGCAACAGAACCCACAGCAACAATGACTTTTATCACTGTCTTCATCTGGGCACTTGCTTTCTGCGTTCAGGGTAAGAGAAATACTTTGTCGAATTCAAATGATTCTCTAACTACAGAAAATATCAAACATTAATGTTGCAGTTTATAGTAGTAAATGTAGATTCAAATGTCGATAAATGTACATTGTGTTTTTAGTAATGCTATTTACACAGTAAATCTCTCTCTCTCTGCAGAGTCTTGGGAGCAGGTGGTTCTCACTCAGTCTCCAGCCCAGTCAGTCCAGACGGGTCAGTCAGTCTCTATTGACTGTAAGGTCAGTACTATCATTAGCTGTACCAGTAGCTCCAGGTACTGTCTCCACTGGTACCAGAAGAAATCTGGAGAAGCTCCCAAACTCCTGATCAAATACACATCAGAGAGAGTATCTGGAGTGCCCTCTAGATTCAGTGGCAGTGGGAGGGGAAATGGCCTCGACTTCACTCTGACCATCAGTGGAGTCCAGGCTGAAGATGCAGGAGATTACTACTGTCAGAGTGAACACTACATCAGCAGTAGTGGTGTGTTCACACAGTGATAGAGAGCCGTACAAAAACCTCCCTCAGCCAGACTGCACAGAGACTGCACTGCTGCAGCTGGGACCTACTGCAGGTGCTGAGGGGGGAGGCACTGACCCGGGACACTGAGGGGTTCTGCTCCAGCACACTGAGCTTCACTGGTTCAGTTATAATTTAGAAATGCTCTCACACCTAATGCAATGTTTGAGCATTTTCATATCTGTACATCCAACAGTATCAAAGCCCAGTGGATAAATAATTATTGTTATATGAAATACCTTTTTTAAAAATAAGTGAATTTATCCAAGTCAAACACAGTACAGAAAACTAGCAACTGGATTACATGCATGAAGCAGTTTTCTGTATTCACTCTCAATAAAAGCTTGAACATGAACTTAACACAATTACTACCAATCACAATTAATATCATAATATCAAATGTGATTTTTTGGGTAGGTTTCCATTAGAGTAAACTTCTTTTACATTTTCAATGACAGGAAGTATGGACATGAATTAAGGAATAATTTAGAAACACAGCTTAAATCTGTCAGAGATTTAAATCTGTCAGAAGTCTCCCCCTTGTGGTGTAGAAAATCATCAAGTCTAAGTACAGTACAAAATCGTTGCTGTCCTGACTAGTTATTTATCAGTATGTTGCCCAGACTGATGTTATTAAATACATATTGGTTTGTCTGAATCACACAACAGAATGTTGTAATCTTAGCATCAAATGGCCCTCATTTGATGAGGTCAGCACAAACAGTCTTTAAACAGATAACCATATGGAATAACACATACCCTTTGCTCATGGTAATCTGCAACTATTCACATCATATGCATGATTTGATAGTGAGCGCTGTAGCGTGGGCGCTCTCTTACTGCGTAACCAAATGCATTTATTTGGAGCTGGTGCTGATCAGGACATCCTAAGACAGAGGAGAGAGACTCATGTGTGCTGGCAGGTAGAGGCATCCTTGATTCCATGGTGATGGCCAGGAGCCACGTGAGCACAGAGCCTTGGTAGACTCTCAGCCTCTGTCCCCACATCATCTCCTCCAGCAGAGGCATAAGCAGAGGAACTGCTGTGTGGAGACAATTCAACAGACTCAGCAAGAGCCTGAGAACGAGGTGAACAGTCAGAGGCTGGCTGCTCATTAAGTGGAGCCAAGCAGACTGGGTGAACTAGAGCTCTAACTCAGAGCTAGACCTACATAAATCAGACTCAAGGTAAATGTTAGCAGTGTAAGGTGAGAAGTGTCTGAGAGTCTTTCTACTCTGACTGCTAAAACTCTTGGAGAAATTAATAGTTTGTCAATCTAACATGGTCTACTCATTTGAGCAGCATGTCCATATATTTAAAGTTAAATGTACATAAAAGCAGTACATTATAATTTTCATTCATAACATCTTGATCTGCTCTGATCTATGTGCATAATCGCTGGGTATGAAATACAGACACTGATATAACTCCCTTCACCCAGCTCTGTCATGGATAGTAGTTAGAACAGTGTCCTTCAATAAATCTGAGAATATTATTTTCAGACAGAAAAGAATTTGCATGTATCCTGAATTCAGGAATTCGGAACTTCAGCTTAGTGCAAATTATATGGCATGCAAATACAAGACAGGAGAAAGCACAACTTCACCTGGGCCCATCTCAAATGACTGTACTGCCCTCTCTTTGTACCAGACACCATACTCTGCATGATCACCATGTAAATGACAGTCATTCATAGTAATTTCTGTCTGTCCTTTATGTTCAATTCTGCATCAGTTGTCAGTGTTCTACATTTGAACTTCCTTCCCATTGTGACATCATAGTTATGGAATGCCATTTTAATCATATTTAAATAAACACAAATGTTTATGTAATGAACAGTCACATAATCAGATAATAAATGAGTTGATAAATTGTGAAAGAATTAAATAAATAACACTCACCCCAGTATGATAAAGTATTATTTCAGCAAACTGACTTTCACAGTACCATTATCATGTTTACATTTGCTTCATAATGATGTAGTAATGAATTATTTGATCTTTATTTTATAATCATACATTTTCTTCACAAATAGCTTTTTTGAGCAAAGCCTGTTTTAATTCATAATGAAACTTTTATTTCATAATGTCACTTTTATCACAATTACTTGTGAATTGTAATTAATTCAGAATCGAAATACTCGCACCTTATGGCAAAACTAGTTTGCACCAACATTGGCCATTCTCATTTATGATATGACACCCTTACTTGAGTTACCCTACATAGCTGGCTTCTTAACAAGCTATATTAAGGTAAAACATTAAAACTTTTGTAATTTCTGAATATAAAAATCTGTTATATTCAGTTACAGAACTGATCAATTAATTTTGAAGTAATGACAAAGAGACACTGCATTTGAGGAAAAGCTTTAGGTATCTACTTACAAGTCTGAAGGATGTAACTGTCCAAGAAAATAGTGGAACACTATATTTTCTTCTACTATACTAAGTGACTGGTACATTTTGGTAAGATATAGTTGCAATCGATGACAAGTCCAAATGACATATTAATTGATAGCTGTTTGTATTTTAAGAACATTCCTATTGTGACATCATAGAGGCTGAAATACTGAAAATTCTAAACTACTTGAACATATTACTGTTGCTGGGAAACAGAATGATGTGAATTCTGTCCAATTCTATGTTGTCAATTTAAAAGAGTAAAATGTTTTAATTAACGGTTAAGAGTTTACAGTGCTGAACAAGCAAGAGTTCTATAAGAGCACCAACAACAGTCGCTGTTTTAAAATAAAAGTGTTCATGTGGGCTATTTAGAAAAACATAATACACATGAATAAAAATGTAAAAGTCTATAGAGGAAGGGGCTTTGAATACAGGACATCATTTTATGATGAAATATTACTTAACTCACATCTTATAACTTGAATTTTTAAAAACCAACAAAAGTTGATGAAGTGACATCAGATTTTATGGGACTTAATTTCTCTGTGTAGTTCTCATAGATGATAACCTCATACATCTGAAAATGTAATACTGATGCAAAAATGCATGAATGATCATATTCTTGAATCAAACTTACAGGCTAATAATTCTTGGGAAACAAACCAATGTACTTTAAAAACCCATGAAACTAATTCATGGGTTTCATTTAATGTGATAAATGTGGTGGCACAGTGGCAGGTGAGGCCACTGAGCTGAGCCAGGTGGTGAGTGGAAGTAAAACACAACAGAAAGTGGCCAAAGGCCTTTCATTTGTTTATTTATTTATTTTTTCTGGGGGGGGGGGGGGCTACAAAACAAGAACATACTCAAAAACAAGCTTTAAACTTAACTTTATATATAAAAAAATCTGCTCTCATAGGAGACACTGTCATCCTGAGCTGTAAAACCAGCCCTGCTGTGTACAACAACAACTATTTACACTGGTATCAGCAGAAACCTGGAGAAGCTCCTAAACTCCTGATAAAGCTTGCAAATCAGCGTATCTCAGGGATTCCTGATCGATTCAGTGGCAGTGGATCTGGGACTGACTTCACTCTGACCATCAGTGGAGTCCAGGCTGAAGATGCAGGAGATTACTACTGTCAGAGTGTACATGAGATCAGCAGTAGCTATGTGTTCACACAGTGATAGAGAGCCGTACAAAAACCTCCCTCAGTCAGACTGCACAGAGACTGCACTGCTGCAGCTTGGACCTACTGCAGGTGCTGAGGGGGGAGGCACTGACCCGGGACACTGAGGGGTTCTGCTCCAGCACACTGAGCTTCAGTGGTTCAGTTATAACTCTCTCACACTCTGTATACTGACACAGTTGTAGCTGCAATGTCAAATACTGACATTGAATTTAATTGTCAGAATATTCAAGCCAATTAATGACAGATGCGGGAAGTTCAAATGGCAGTGTTAAAAACATTCTAAAAATTCTAAACTGCCCAGACGAATAAGTGCCAGTTAATGAAAACTATTTTTATGAAAAATCTGTTGACTGTAAAGCAGTTGAATATAACATGTCGCAGGAAATAGCAGCAATGCTCACCAGGCAGGGCAAAGTACTCTCCCTCGTCACACCTCACACAAGCTGTCATTACAAACACTGACCACAGGAGGGAGACAGAGTCCATCTGTTGCTCATGATACAACCACATTATCGTAGAGGAGACCCGATGCTGCAGAGACACGCAATCTGAAATATACTGTGATACTGTGTGATACATTTAAAAACATTGAATGATATTTAATATTGTTCCATGTATTTGTGGTCGCAGTAATTCCTGCCCTAGCTCTTTGGAGCACATTGACTGAATTTGATTGAAAAACCAACAGGTTTTGTTTTAATTTTATTTATTTATTCATTAATTTATTTTTATTTTTCACTAATATCGTGTTATTTGACCAAAAATACATATTTTTGGATGTAAGAGCAAGATGACCCCATTGTGTTGTATGTACAAGTGGCACATGAAATGTGCAACCCAATCAGGTCTAAATATCAGGAACCATAGAACTATAGAATCACACCTTTCATCTGGCCCTTCACCTTAACACATGTGTAACAGTAGAACAGAAGCAGTAGTGTTAGCAGGGAGAACAGCCGAGCTATCGCTGAGCTAAGAGAGGAGGCTGCCACTCTGAGGCAGGACAACCAGGCCCTGAGAGCCCAGCTGGCTGCTGTAAAAGAGCACATGCAACACAGGGAGAGATCTTTCATCAAGGAGATACAGCACCTATGAGAGCAGCTTCAGGAGCTCATATGTACTTCATGTACCACTGGAAACACACACACTGACACACAAACCATTCCCCTCAAAACAACACACCTTCCAATGACACAAACTACACTCTGTGCACAGCCCCCTGCCAAACTACTGGCCCAGAGAGACACAACCACTCCTCCTGACACAACGCAATCAACAGAGTCCAACAGCCCCCCCAGCACACAGGCCGACCCCCCTCCCTCCCAGACTCACACCCTTCCCCAAACACACACCCCTCTCTGCATTACAACCCCCAACAGAAAACAACAAACACCACCAGAAGCTGAAGAGGTCCTTCTCATGGACTCAATGGGAAGTTTTTTGAACCCAAAAAGCTATTCCCAGCCCAAAAAGTAAAGGTTATGTGCTGCAGTAACACAGCACGGGCCCTGGAGCTTCTCAAACAGGACACACTGGGGAGCACTCACTGGGACCAATGACCTGCATCGCCTGCGCCACAACACCGCCAGTGCACAGAGGAGGGGAGCCGAGAGAGCCTCCCAGGAGTCTCCTGATAGCCGGGTGATCATCTCCACCCTGCTGCCCCGCACCGACGTCTCCCCCCATGTGATCAGAGACATCAATGTGGAGATGGCCAGAGGACGTGCTGCACCTGGCTCACCACCCCACCATCAGCCCATGGCACCTCTACGATGGGCAGCATTTACACCATGAGGGTGTGAAGCTCTTTGCCAAAAGTCTAAAAGACGTAGCATTGGGCTGTAACCCACTCAGCCCCCCCGCACCGTCAATCGAGCCCGAGTCAGGCTGCAGCCCCCCTGTGCCACGGGTCACCGTCCTTAAAGTCCACACCAGCCTCACAGCACTGCCCAGCCCCCAAGGGCCCCTCCAGCACCCATCCACCTGCAGAGCTCCAGCCCTGTACCTCCCAGAGCACCCATCCACCTGCAGAGCTCCAGCCCTGTACCTCCCAGAGCACACCCCCAGCAGAATAAACCCAGCTACACTGCAGTCATACTGCATGATCATTAAACAGCCTTACAGCCTAAACAGAGTGTGGACTTATTTTTGCCATGAGATGTCTTAAGACTCTTCACTTATTCCACACTCAGGTAATGGTGCCTCTCACTCACTGCTAATGGTTTATATCAGTGCAGCTTAACTCAGCTCATCAAGACTTTCCCCTGATCCAGTCCTTTTACTCAGGACACAGAGCTGCTCTGCTCCCATCCCTTTCAAAGCTACTGTGTCAGTAATAAAACCAGGTGCTTCTGATAATCTTTGGTGAGCATGGGTTCTGTATGTCCATCTTCATCACAGTTCACATGTTACTGGTTAAATGTTTTCATGTGGAGTGCAGTGACCTGTGTTTCTCACAAAGAGGAGAGTTAATCAAATATCAAACTGATACTAGCTGATGTTAGCCAGAAGGTTTTTAGATAACATGATTAACAGCCAAGATAGAAAAAGAGAGTGAAAGTATGAAGAAGAAGAAGATTCTAAAAATTGAGACACATATGTTACCTATCCATAAAATGTACCCTTTTGGATGTTGTTCTGCTCTCATTATTTAATATCCTAAATTGGCATATGAAAATTTTCCATAAAACATACATGCATAAGTGAAAGTGCTTCTTTGTGTGTAATATATAACCTGGACATGACAGTGAGATCCCAAAAATCTGTTCCTTGCTGTCCTGGTGCTGCTGTTGAACTCTCTCTCTGTCACAGCCCACAGTCTCCAGTCCACAGCACTGCTGGGCTACAAGTGCCTGCTGTACCCAGGAAGACCATTTGCATAGAGAAGACACTTTGCATTGGCAGCACATGCTTCAGTGCTCTGGGAGTGTTTATAGTCCTGTGAGTTTAACACTTGATGACTGAGAGCTGTCCTTCATGGCAACAGAACCCACAGCAACAATGACTTTTATCACCATCTTCATCTGGGCACTCGCTTTCTGCATTCAGGGTAAGGGTTGGGAACATTCAAAAACACATATTATAGTTATCAATTGAAAAGTTATAAAATCAACAAAAAATATGTTTTTCTGTGATATCAACAGATAATCTGATGATTTCATATCCATTAAATAATGTATGTTGTATGTTGCCAAATATAGGATTTTTGAGGTGTTGTTTCTTCTCCTCAGAGTCTACAGGACAGGTGACTGTGACTCAGACTCCTGCCGGTAAATCTGCTCTCATAGGAGACACTGTCAACCTGAGCTGTAGAACCAGCCCTGCTGTGTACAACAACAACTATTTAAACTGGTATCAGCAGAAACCTGGAGAAGCTCCGAAACTCCTGATCTACTATGCAACTTCACGTTACTCAGGGATTCCTGATCGATTCAGCGGCAGTGGATCTGGGACTGACTTCACTCTGACCATCAGTGGAGTCCAGGCTGAAGATGCAGGAGATTACTACTGTCAGAGTTACCACTGGATCAGCAGCACAAATATATTCACACAGTGATAGAGAGCCGTACAAAAACCTCCCTCAGTCAGACTGCACAGAGACTGCACTGCTGCAGCTGGGACATACTGCAGGTGCTGAGGGGGGAGGCACTGACCCAGGATACTGCTGTACTGCCAGAAGGGCTCTAGGGGGCAATAGAGAGCTACAGACCTGGATATAAACCTCTCTGAGCTGAAGAGGAGCTTCTCTGTGTCACACACAGAACCAACATCAGAGCTGCGACTGCTGAACCACACACTTCTGTACCACAACATCACTTATTTTATGTGCAGAGAGAATTCACACTGACACAGAGATGAGAAGATTAACATTAGAAATGAATAACTGTATCATTTTATACCTGGAATTCACAATGAGGGCTTGAGAGTGAAAGGGTCAGATTATGTTAGTCACCTTTAATGTGTGAATCAGACATCAAATCATGGATGTGATAAACACAATAAGTAGTTATGACAGCACAACTGAATACTGACACACACAAACACACACACACACACACACACACACCATGTCCAGTATGTAGTGCATAGTTAACAATGTCCCATCTCTACATAATGACTTTCTGATGATGTCTTATCTCTGTAATATACTGATCATACATTGTGTAAACTTCATTACAGAATATGTTTCTATATGTCATTCATTTCAGTTGGAAAACATATTTGATAATATCTTAGGTTTTGTCGTTAAAAATCAAATCAGGGCTTTAACATTCAGGGGTAAAATTATTTTTGCAGCCCCAGCCAGTCCTGTCCTATGGCTCTGTGCTGGTACAGTGAGTTTCATAGAAGATGAAGACAACACAACTTCAATTTCCCTGATTTTATTTATTACACTAACACTGTCAATAGATGAGGGAAATTCATGCTGAAGTTTCCATTTAGAGATGGATAGAGAGTAAAATCACTAAGCTGTAAGCAGTGCTTGCTGCTTTCAGAGCAGATGTGAGAGTGTGAGTTCATTCAGCTGTGAAATCTCTAATCTGAGCATCATGCAAATGCAGGTCCCTGGTACAACCACCTCCCTTTTCCCCTTCATCGTCACTACAGAGCTAAAGCCTCCACCTCCTCATCTTCAGTGCACATATGAGGCCAGCTGCACACAGCTGTCTCAGTCAGGGCTATTTTGGGCTGAGAAACTGTGAGCTGTTGAGCTGAAAGTCACATTTGCATATTTGGGGCGGGGCCGGCTGCTTCTGCTGTCCCTCAGTGGGACTGATTCTCTCTCAGAATAGAGCAGCACGGTGGCCAGGTGTCTGGCCTGTCCTCAGGGGGTTAGTGTGAGCTGTGCGCACATCCTGCTGCACAGAGCTGATCTGAGCACACTGCACACATCACTCCTCCTCTCCTCTGCTGGGAAACTGCTTCTCTTTCACTGATCCCAGATCAGTTACCTCTCACACAGTCTCTGATCACCACCTTCTACTTTTTACAGTGAGTGAGACTCCTATAAAAGTCAGGCCAGCATGAAATACTAGAACACTGACTGAAATAATATTTATAGTGATTATGACTTTATTACAAAATGATATACATTTATATGGATATACTATTTAATTAATATTTCATTCTAAAAACATGGACAAGATGCAATTAGACTAAGGTCACATGGTTTACACCCAGTGCACACTTTGCACAGAAATTTACATCTACCAGAGCACCAAACTTCACTTTTTATAATAAAAATCAGGACAACAAATGATTTGTTCAAAGAGTCTTTATTATGTTAAGAATTCAAATCACTCAGCTTTTGCCAAAATCACAGAAAGCAGCACACATGAGAACACACATGAGTATATTTGGAGATGAACACAAGCAGAGCACATGTAAGATGTGGGTGCTGGAGGAAGGATTGACACATAGGCCAGTGTGACAGCAGTGGGGCAGTAAGAAGCAGAGAGGCAGAGTACAGAACAGGGTAAAAACAGTGTAATCAGAGTGTGAGAGCTGGGCCTCTGCCCGGCCTACTCAGAACAGTCGGCTGGCCTCAGTGTCTGAGGGACGGCGGACTGTGAGCCCTGTGTGGCCTCACAGGTCAGTGACCCCGCCTTCTTCCACTCGTCCGCACTGAGAGTCAGGGAGCTGCTCCAGCTGTACAGCCCGTCCTTCTCCAGGACCCCCGCGCCCCCGGCCACACCCGAGCTCCAGCTGCTACCGTCCACTTTCCAGTGCAGCTTCCAGTCTGAGGGGAAGCCCTTGTTGGCCAGACACAGCAGTGTGGCCTTTCCCTGATTCAGCTCCACACTGGAGGGGGGCAGGACTGTGAGGGTGGGAACTGTGTCACCTGGGAGACACAGCACAGGTGTGAGGTCACAGAGTGGACACAGCAGCATGAGCCAATCAGAGTGTTCACACAGTAAGAGCTGAGCTGCAAGGCAACATTTTACACCCCTACACATCCAGAGCCATTTCACCAAATTATACATATGTATATATCATCATGCAATTATAAAATAAATAACAAATTAAAATACACAAAATAACACTTAAAATATGGAATTACTTGATTTAACTAAAACGACTGAAAATGCAGTAATTATATTATACATTCAAAAATCATTAAATTAATAATTTATTCAAAGTATCAAAATGGAACTATCCAAGCTGAATGCAGTGATTACTTTTCGGAGGGCATGAATACTGAACTGTGCAATTTATCATGAAATAAAATTAGAATCATTGCGTTGTTTCGACTGTATCAAAATCCTAATTTTAAGATGTATTTTTTCAACAAACATACTTTCGGCAATTATGATGCAGTGATTTCATTATAATTTACACAATTCGAAATGACGCATTTTTGGACATTTTTAGCAACTTGCATTGTGATACACTTCCAACAACGTATATTTAACAATATTTCAATAATACATGTTATATTTCATTTAATGACGCCCTTCTTAAACAAAGGATTATAATCCTCCTTTTGAAAATACACCCCAAAATAGTGGCATCAAGTACAGTTAACTGTAAATTCTTCCAAACTGTAGGTCCTCATATTTCAATGTTAGAAATATGTTGCAGTTGACATTTGAGAGAAATTGCTGAAATAATATTCTCTACGCGCGCATCCTCAGTAAACAGATTTTAGCGGTATTCCAACATGCCGAATTCGAGTCATTATTCCTACCTCCGCCACCCAAATTAAATTAATAAGCTTTGGGTTCGTTAAAATGTGCGGAGTATCGACACACAAGAGTTAACCCATGGAAAGTAACCTTCCTCTCTACAACAAACCTTCATTTAGCAAGCCCATTTGATATTCTTTACGCGCGCATCCGCAGTTACCAGATCTTAGCGGTATTCAAACATACTTAAATTAAAGTCCTTATTACCACCTCCGACACCCAAATGGAATTAATTAATTTGGGGTTTTTTATAATGTGCGGAACATATATGTGCAAAGATTTAACCTTTGGAAAACAACTGTCCTGTCTAGAACAAACATTCATTTCGCAAGCCCATTTGATTATCACTGATGTCAACTCAGAATTGAGCATATATTTATGCATATTGTTTTGTAAAGTTTTTCACACATTAAAAAGACACCTTGCTTGCGCTCGGAGAAATGTACTAAGGTAGAAATGACTTACTTCCAATTGACAGTTTGGTGCCGCCGCCGAAAGTCCACCACAGTGATGCAAACTCATTACACCGCCGTACAAAAACCTCTCGCTCGAGAGAGACAGCTTTCATTTCTCCGCTCTTCAAACTTTGACCCCCGCAACTTTTTACAGTGTATGAGATTTATGTTCTTTTCATGAACTTTGGCATTTAAGAAGTTATTTTTTGGTGAATATGCTTTCTGCACCTCGAAATAATAACTTGATATAATGTGTAGCCCATATGCTCAAGCAAAGTTCACAGTTCCAAAAATCAACGAAATGAGTTTTCTGAAAACTCATATTTAAACATATTTAAAAATGTAGATAGGGATAGATCTGAAAGAAATATTACTTACGTCCAATTGACAGTTTGGTGCCGCCGCCGAAAGTGTACCACAGTGATACAGTCTCATTCATCGGTCGTACAAAAACCTCAAACTCAAGAGAGACGCATTTCCTTTGCCTGTGTTCATCTTTCACGCATCACTTATCTCGCAATTTAATGTTATGAGTTGTTTTCACTTTGGGTTACATTTCGTTTCAGCAAATATGTGTGTAATCTATATATTTTTATGTTCATATTTTATCTGTTAGCCCGTAAGTAAACAAACGTGAACAGACAGAAAGTAAGAGTATAAACGCCTTGGTTACTCTTCAATGAAAATGTTACAGATCATATAACCCTGAGATGTTTCTTGCAGAAAAAAAATTACTTTTTTCGCCACTTACCGCCGATATTCAGTCTTGTCCACACACCGAAAGTCCACCACAGTATCTGAGTCTGAATAACTGCTGTTGAAAAAACTTCCTGCGCTGCAGCGACCGATCTGCACCGACAGGCTTCTGTGGGATTGTTACAGCACGTCCCCTGCTGGTCACTTGTACAACTACAACTGAAATAAGTCTTAGTGTCCGACGAGAGCATGAAAACTCAGCGCCCCCATCTGCTCCCATATGCCATGGGGATTGTGTCTCCTCAGGTTATACAGCACTGAGTTTATTCTGTATTACACTCACTGCTTTGCTTATAGATAGAATACTTTACTCAATGGGCCCCTATTATATCTCAAAATCTGTTTTATTTGTATGTGAATTTTTTTGTCTTTTTTCAATATCAGGCCCAAAGAAAATACATAAACATATTTTAATGCTCACTGGAACATTTGAGAGCTGCTGTCTTTTGGCCCTGCTGTCCTGGAACCAGAAAATAATCAGTGGAGAATGAACAAACTGTTATAGTGTGTGTTATAAAGTGCAGCCATCTCACATCACAATCTCTCAGACCAGAGTCATAATCATTCTGAATGATTATGTACTGATATGAAACATATTTTAATGTAAACTCATATAGATTCTGTGGAATATTATCATCAGTGAAACACAAATCTTGTGTCTCAGTGTCCCTGGCTGTTGTGCAGGAGGTGCAGAGAAGGCTACTCCTCTTTGGCTGCAGTCAGAACTTCCTGCTGCTGCCCACAGCCCTGGAAGCATTCAGGACCATGGACAGCCACAAGGTTACCCAGAGAGGTGAGGGTATGAAGAGAGTTTTACAGGGGGAGAGACCAAGAGGCCCATGGGTACTTTTGTTACTTTTTTAGCCCTCCTCAGCTCAGAGATGGAAGACTGAGGCTTCATGAAACCCAAAATGGGAGGAGCTATCCTATAATCACTGATGGCAACCAATCATTACATACTGCTGTGTAGTAACATACCTAAACATACCTGAATCACAAAAAATAATGGGATCATAAAAAAGAAAGAAAGTATTTTGTAGAAATTAAATCACAATTAAAATGGATCAACACGTACAGTGCTGTGAAAAACTTTTTGCCCCCATTCCTCTTTTTTTGCATATTTCTATCACTGAATGGTTTCAGATAATCAAATAAAATACATTATTAGACAAGAGAAACCCAAACAAACATAAAACATAGCTTTTACATCCTTACTTACATTACATTACATTAATTCAATCGAGAAAGTCACCAATTACCCATGTTGGCCATGTGAAAAAGTAATTGCCGCCTTTGTTTTTAAACAAATAAATCAACATATTTGTCATTGAAAATTAGATTGAGGTGACTGGACACAGCCTGTCTTGATTGCAACCAACCTTGTTGAGTTTAGTAATGATATATACTGAACCTAACCATCAGAAAGAAGTATTCACCTCAAAGTTTCTACAGGCACACAATGCCATTAACAAAGGAGCTCCCAGAACAACTGAGGATAAAAGCTATCGAGCCAAACCAGTCTGGAAAACGTTACAGAGTCATTTCTATGGCTCTTGAACTCCAGCGAACCACAGTGTGCGCCATTATCTCCAAATGGAGAAGACTTGGAACAGTGGTGAAACTTCCCAGGATTGCTCAACCTGCCACAATTTCTGCCAGGGCACACTGGCACCTTATCCAGGAAGTATCTAAAGCCCCCAGAAAAGCTTCAAAAGAACTGTAGGTCTCTCTAGCATCAGCTAAGATCAGTGTCCATGACTCTATGGTATATACACCGGGCAACATTGGGCCTCATGGAAGAGTGGCAAGGTGGAAACCACTGCTCTCCAAGAGAAACATAAAATCTTATCTCATATCTGCTTATGTTTCTGTGGGTTTCCCTTGTCTAGCATTATATTTTATTAGATTATCTAAAATCACTCAACAGGAGAAATATAAAATAAAAGAGGAAATCAAAAAGGGGGCAAACATTTTTCACAGCACTGTATGTTTAATTAAAAGTCAATATTAATTGTGAGTACTTTCTTGTGTAAAATACATTGTTAAAATCAAAACTTCAAAACTTCAACATGTGAGTTTCTAAAGCAACACGTGACTTCTGTCAGATTTTGAAAGAGTTCAAACACTTGGTGACAGAATTGCAGGTGCTTTAATCACCAACATGACAAAGTGTTTTACAGTAATGTGTCAAAATGAACAAAATCAGGACAGTGTGTTCTAATCAAGGAACAGCTCTTTCCTCTTTCAGGATTCAGCTGTTCCTTGATGAAATACACTGTCCTGATTTTGGCACTGTTTGTTCTGACACATTAAATCATTTAAATCTCATCCATGGAGACAGACAGATGCTTAACAGGATTCTGATGAAAAGTCAACAATGAGCCCCAAAAATGAGCTCAGAAGTGAATCTGCACCTCACTTATACAGCTAGTGCAGATGCAGTCATAGTGCTCTCCCTTTTAAGCAGCAGGGTTTTCTAAACCACCCTGCAATGTCATGATTGTAATTTCTGTAAATGTTAATGTGTGAAGTGAACTGTGACTCTATGTCAAACCAGAGTGACTGAAACCTCTGCTGCTGTCCTGGTGCTGCTGTTGAACTCTCTCTCTGTCACAGCCCACAGTCTCCAGTCCACAGCACTGCTGGGCTACAAGTGCCTGCTGTACTCAGGAAGACCATTTGCATAGAGAAGACACTTTGCATTGGCAGCACATGCTTCAGTGCTCTGGGAGTGTTTATAGTCCTGTGAGTTTAACACTTGATGACTGAGAGCTGTCCTTCATGGCAACAGAACCCACAGCAACAATGACTTTTATCACCATCTTCATCTGGGCACTCGCTTTCTGCAATCAGGGTGAGATAAATACTTTGTCAAATTCAAATGATTCTCCAACTACAGAAATTATCAAACATTAATTTTTAAATTATATAGTTATACATGTACATTCAAATCTGTCAGTGCACATTGTTTTAGTAATGCTATTTACACAGTAAATCTCTCTCTCTGCAGGGTCTTGGGGGCAGGTGGTTCTGACTCAGTCTCCAGCCCAGTCAGTCCAGACGGGTCAGTCAGTCTCTATTGACTGTAAGGCCAGTACTGCAGTTGCCCAATATAGTGGTGCTCAGTACTATCTCCACTGGTACCAGCAGAAATCTGGAGAAGCTCCCAAACTCCTGATCAAACTCACATCAGAGAGAGTATCTGGAGTGCCCTCTAGATTCAGTGGCAGTGGGAGAGGAAATGGCCTCGACTTCACTCTGACCATCAGTGGAGTCCAGGCTGAAGATGCAGGAGATTACTACTGTCAGAGTTACCACAGTGGTAATGTGTTCACACAGTGATAGAGAGCCGTACAAAAACCTCCCTCAGTCAGACTGCACAGAGACTGCACTGCTGCAGCTGGGACCTACTGCAGGTGCTGAGGGGGGAGGCACTGACCCGGGACACTGAGGGGTTCTGCTCCAGCACACTGAGCTTCTGAGGTTCAATAAACTCTCATACATCTAATTCACATCTAAAACACAAATACACTGAGACTGAATTTTGGTCAGGGTATCTGAGCCTTGAGAGGGAATGACAGTTATTTCCAATTCAATACAGGGGGCAGTTTCACTCTCCCTTTTGCTTACAAAATGCCACAGAAGTGCCCTCTGGGTGCCCCTATGCACGATAAAACATGATGCAGTGCCCCATAGAGCTGCCCTATGAATGAGAAAATGTGATAAAATGTCCTCTAAAGTGCCCTTCCAGTGGAGAAAAGGTGATAAAGCACCCTCTTGAGTTGCCCTATGAATGAGAAAATGTGATAAACTATAACTTTATCATTAGTGTGTTAACTTTATAATCCTCTGATCACTTCTGCAGTATGCAATTACTGTGTGACTTTATAATCCTCTTCTCACTTCTGCCTTGTGTCATGGGGATTGTGTCTCCTCAGGTTATACAGCACTGGGTTTATTTTATATTAGACTCACAGCTTTGCTTATTGATATAATACCGTACCCACTGGGCAATATCGGGTTAGTTTGTATGTATATGTTTCTTTTTTCAATGTCAGTGTCACAAATCAGGCAAGGACTCAAGTGCAGACGAAACCAGGACAGGTTCAAAAAGGGTGATTACTTCTTCAGTACAAACCACAAAACCAGAATCATAGTTGGGGAGCAGGCAGGCTCAAAGCCAGAAGTCAGATGCAAACAATCAAAAACAATTGGCAACAAGGTAAAGTCAACAAACAGGCAGAGAATTAAAAACAGGCAGGAACAAGACAGGGAGAGCAATGGCACAATCTGGCAAAGAACACAGGAAGAGGCAGGGTGTAAGTAGGCAGAATAATGAGGATCAATGGGGCACAGGTGAGCAGGCAGGCAGGTGAATTTTGTCAGGTGATGAGAGCAGGGGGAGCAGGGAGCGGGGCTGACACACAGGGAAACTGAAAACAAAAGCATGTGGCAGACACGGACAGGGAAAAACAAACACAAACCTCGGCCAAGAGGCCGGCGTACTAGCAGTCAAGCCCTAAGGAAATACCGAAACATATTTTAATTCTCACTGGCACATTTTTTGGGAACATCAATTGGGGGATTAGCTCAAATGGTAGAGCGCTCGCTTAGCATGTGAGAGGTAGCAGGATCAATGCCTGCATCCTCCAAGCATCAGCTTACAGGGGTAGCCTGTAGCATAGTGGCTAAGATAAATGATCAAGACCCCTGAGGTCCAGCACTTTAACCACCATCACTGTCAGGCCCCTAACCCCACATTGCTCCCAGGGGGGACTGGCCCCTGGTCATCCTATTTAACTGCAAGTTGCTTTGGATAAAAGCATCAGCTTAATGGCTATCATGTAATATCAAGGACAGATAAGCAAAATCTATTATATTTACAAATGTAACATACTCCAGAATCATCTGCTCCTCAAAGAGCTGCTGTCTTTTTGGCCCTGCTGTTCTGGGACCAGAGCAGAAGTGCTGAAATTTGAAAATAAACAGTGGAGAGTGCACAAACCATGTGTGTTATAAAGTGCAGCCATTTCACATCACAACCTCTCAGACCAGAGTCAGTTTGAATATCATTCCAAATACTACCTGAACAGAAATGAACCACAGAAAATAATGGATAGTAAAAAAGAAAAAAAAAATGATTTTGTAGTAACTAAATCACAATAGAAATTGGTCAACACATATATTTAATAAAAAGTCAACTCTAATTGTCAGTACATTCAAGTGTAAAATGCAGTGCTAAATGAAAACTTCAATATGTTTATAAAAGCAACATGTGGCATCAAGCACATTTTGAAAGAGGTCAGATACTCGGTGACAAGTTTGCAGGTGCTTTGATCACTAAAATGACAAGCACACAAAATGAGTTAATGTGTCAAAACAAACAATGCCAGAATCAGGACAGTGGATTCTAATCAAGGACAACTGTATCCTGAAAGAGGAACAGTGATACACAAGTTGGATCTCATCCATGAAGACAGACAGACATTTAACAGGATACTTCTGTAAGATTCTGGTCCAAATCCATACAACCAGCATACCCAGTGCAGCAGAAGAGATCATCCCACCAAAGATATGCACATACCTGTATTCATTTGTCTAGATGGCCTTATTGTAGCCACAGTTCTGCTCACACACGCCAATTGGCACTTTGGCTGCAGCTAGCCGTTGCAGCAGTTGATACTTCACCTACTGTGTTCAACCACATGAACTACCCTCACTAGACCAGTGATGGTATGATTGATGCTTATTTAATTATCGTCTAATCCTGATCAAAGATATGTATCTATATAAAGAAGGCTTTCACTGAGGGCTCAGGGTTCATCTGGACTCTGATGAACACAGAGCGCGTTTCATGTATTTCTGACAACTGCCGCTCCTGTAAATAAAGAAGTCTTTTTCAAGAAGATCGTAATTGCGCCTTTTTTTCCTTACACTTATGAAAAGCCAACAATGAGCCCCAAAAATGAGCTCAGAAGTGAATCTGCACCTTACTTATACAGCCAGTGCAGATGCAGTCATAGTGCTCTCCCTTTTAAACAGCAGGGTCTTCTAAACCACCCTGCAATGTCATGATTTTAATTTCTGTAAATGTTAATGTGTGAAGTGAACTGTGACTCTATGTCAAACCAGAGTGACTGACACCTCTGCTGCTGTCCTGGTGCTGCTGTTGAACTCTCTTTCTGTCACAGCCCACAGTCTCCAGTCCACAGCACTGCTGGGCTACAAGTGCCTGCTGTACCCAGGAAGACCATTTGCATAGAGAAGACACTTTGCATTGGCAGCACATGCTTCAGTGCTCTGGGAGTGTTTATAGTCCTGTGAGTTTAACACTTGATGACTGAGAGCTGTCCTTCCTGGCAACAGAACCCACAGCAACAATGACTTTTATCACCATCTTCATCTGGGCACTCGCTTTCTGCATTCAGGGTAAGGGTTGGGAACATTCAAAAACACATATTATAATTGAAAAGTTATATAACAACAACAAAAATATGTTTTTCTGTGATATCAACAGATACTCTGATGGTTTCATATCCATTAAATAATATTTGTTGTATGTTATATAGGATTTTTGAGGTGTTGTTTCTTCTCCTTAGAGTCTACAGGACAGGTGACTGTGACTCAGACTCCTGCTGGTAAATCTGCTCTCATAGGAGACACTGTCAACCTGAGCTGTAAAACCAGTCCTGCTGTGTGTAGCAGCGATAGTTTATACTGGTATCAGCAGAAACCTGGAGAAGCTCCTAAACTCCTGATCTATGCTGCAACATACCGTAACTCAGGGATTCCTGATCGATTCAGTGGCAGTGGATCTGGGACTGACTTCACTCTGACCATCAGTGGAGTCCAGGCTGAAGATGCAGGAGATTACTTCTGTCAGAGTTACCATGAGATCAGCAGTAGTGATGTGTTCACACAGTGATAGAGAGCCGTACAAAAACCTCCCTCAGTCAGACTGCACAGAGACTGCACTGCTGCAGCTGGGACCTACTGCAGGTGCTGAGGGGGGAGACACTGACCCAGGATACTGCTGTACTCCCAGCAGGGCTCTCAGGGGCAATAGAGAGATACAGAACCAACATCAGAGCTGTAGGTGCTGAGAATACAATGTTTGAGCATTTTCATGTCTGTACATGCAACAGTTTGAAAGCCCCACAGATTAATAATAATTGTTATATGAAGTACCTTTTTTAAACATAAGTGAATTTATCCAAGTCATACTCAGTACAGACAGCTAGAAATATGATTACATGGATAAAACAGTGCTCTACATTCACTCTCAATAAAAGCTTGAACATGAACTTAACACAATTACTCCCAATCACAATTAATACCATCATATCAAATGTGATTTTTTGGTTATGTTTCCATAAGAGTAAACTTCTTTTACATTTTCAATGACAGAAAGTATGGACATGAATTAAGGAATAATTTAGAAACATAGCTTAAATCTGTCTGAGAGACTGAACTTGTTAGAATCTGTAGTGTTGAACTGGATTGGACAGCGGTGCTGTTTCCATCAACAGCTTCACACCTGAGCTGACTCTTCCTCACCCTTACAGCTGTTACTGTATTATCCTCAACAATACTACGGTCACTTGGGTGCCACCTCAGTCCCTTGTGTTGAATACAGTGTTAAAGTGAGGCACTATCGGCCCCTCCATTGGACTGATGTGTGTTCTACAGAGGTGTTTCATAATCATTATTATGGTGTCTCTGTGCTTCTTCTCAAATAGAGACCATATAACCCCTCTTATATCACAGTAGGGTGGCTCCCCCTTGTGGTGTGGAAAATCATCAAGTCTAAGTACAGTACAAAATCGTTGCTGTCCTGACTAGTTATTTATCAGTATGTGGCCCAGACTGATATTATTAAATACATATTGGTTTGTCTGAATCATACAACAGAATGTTGTAATCTTAGCATCAAATGGCCCTCGTTTGATGAGGTCAGCACAAACAGTCTTTAAACAGATAACCATATGGAATAACACATACCCTTTGCTCATGGTAATCTGCAACTATTCACATCATATGCATGATTTGATAGTGAGCGCTGTAGCGTGGGCGCTCTCTTACTGCGTAACCAAATGCATTTATTTGGAGCTGGTGCTGATCAGGACATCCTAAGACAGAGGAGAGAGACTCATGTGTGCTGGCAGGTAGAGGCATCCTTGATTCCATGGTGATGGCCAGGAGCCACGTGAGCACAGAGCCTTGGTAGACTCTCAGCCTCTGTCCCCACATCATCTCCTCCAGCAGAGGCATAAGCAGAGGAACTGCTGTGTGGAGACAATTCAACAGACTCAGCAAGAGCCTGAGAACGAGGTGAACAGTCAGAGGCTGGCTGCTCATTAAGTGGAGCCAAGCAGACTGGGTGAACTAGAGCTCTAACTCAGAGCTAGACCTACATAAATCAGACTCAAGGTAAATGTTAGCAGTGTAAGGTGAGAAGTGTCTGAGAGTTTTTCTACTCTGACTGCTAAAACTCTTGGAGAAATTAATAGTTTGTCAATCTAACATGGTCTACTCATTTGAACAACATGCCCATATATTTAAAGTTAAATGTACATAAAAGCAGTACATTATAATTTTCATTCATAACATCTTGATCTGCTCTGATCTATGTGCATAATCACTGGGTATGAAATACAGACACTGATATAACTCCCTTCACCCAGCTCTGTCATGGATAGTAGTTAGAACAGTGAGCTTCAATAAATCTGAGAATATTATTTTCAGACAGAAAACATATCAATGATACCATCCTCTAATCAAAAACTTAGGTATCTACTTACAGGTCTGAAGGATCTAACTGTCCAAGAAAATAGTGGTGGAACACAATATTTTCTTCTGCTATACTAAGTGACTGGTAAATTTAGGCAAGATATAGTTGCAATCGATGACAAGTCCAAATGACACATTAATTGATAGTTGTTTGCATTTTAAGAACATTCATATTGTGACATCATAGAAGCTGATATACTGAAAATTCTAAACTACTTGAACATATTAATGTTGCTGGGAAACAGAATGATGTGAATTCTGTCCAATTCTATGTTGGAAATTTAAAAGAATAAAATGTTTTAAATAACGGTTAAGAATTTTCAGTGCTGAACAAGCAAGAGTTTTATAAGAGCACCAACAACAGTCTTACTCTATGATGCAAATTTTGAAAAAAAAAAAAAAAAAAGGATGTGGTATTTAGGCTGTTTTAAAATAAAAGTGTTCATGTGGGCTATATAGAAAAATACAATACACATGAATCAAAATGTAAATGTCTATAGAGGAAGGGGTTTTGAATACAGTACATCATTTTATGATGAAATATTACTTAACTCATATCTTATAACTTCTAATAATTCTTGGGAAACAAACCAATGTACTTCAAAAACCCATGAAACTAATTCATGGGTTTCATTTAATGTGATAAATGTGGTGGTACAGCGGCAGGTGAGGCCACTGAGCTGAGCCAGGTGGTGAGTGGAAATAAAACACAACAAAAAGTGACCAAAGGCCTTTAATTTGTTTATTTATTCATTTTTTTCTGGGAGAGGGGGGGCTACAAAACAAGAACATACTCAAAAACAAGCTTTAACAAAAAAAAAAAAAAAAAAAAAAAAAAAAAAAAAAAAAAACAGCAAAGCCGACTCAAACAGCCACACAAAAGCTCAAAGTCCCCCTTCAGCCTCTCAGGCTGTGCTTAAATAAATGGCCTAATTGAAGGCAAGTGCTCACAGCTGAGTTGATTAGAAATCACTCTCAGGTGAGGCTGCCTGGTAGTGAGGCCTCTGCTGCTGCAGCTCCAGTTAACTCTCCAGGCTGAGGGAGGGAACCAGGAGACTGACAGCAGTACAGTGGGAGGAGCTGAGGAGCTTGCTCCTCCCTCCACCTCTCCCAGCACCACAAGACAGAGACACTTTCAGACTTGTTCCATACCCCACTGGTGATACCCTGTCCTTGTTGACTACGATGGAGAGAGTACAGTGGAAAAACAGCAATGGCTGCAGTAGCCAGCCATGTCTGGTCCTTCAGTGTAATGGGAAACAATCAGAGTATGGATTATGTGTGAGTGCAGCAGTGATAGGACATAAATAACTCTAACCACAAAAATTAGGCAAAATCCAAGGTTTCAAAGTGTTAAAATCTAATTGTGCAATTTCACTGCCTCAAAGGTTTACACTGCACTGTTCAACAGGGGTACATGTGAGAAAAAGAATATGATAGTGAAATGTGAATGATGTTGGTTTGGATTGTGATCCTGCTGTGCAGACGCTGTTACACCAGTGTTAAACTGCTC
Organism: Albula glossodonta; assembly: GCA_019788955.1. Classification (NCBI taxonomy): domain Eukaryota; kingdom Metazoa; phylum Chordata; class Actinopteri; order Albuliformes; family Albulidae; genus Albula; species Albula glossodonta. The sequence continues at coordinate 64,760 of JAFBMS010000347.1, forward strand.
TGTCTGTGTCACAGCCCATAAGCCCTAGTCTGCCTCCACAGCACTGCTGGGCTACAAGTGCCTGCTGTACCCAGGAAGACCATTTGCATAGAGAAGACACTTTGCATTGGCAGCACATGCTTCAGTGCTCTGGGAGTGTTTATAGTCCTGTGAGTTTAACACTTGATGACTGAGAGCTGTCCTTCATTGCATCAGAACCCACAGCAACAATGACTTTTATCACCATCTTCATCTGGGCACTCGCTTTCTACATTCAGGGTGAGATAAATACTTTGTCAAATTCAAATGATTCTCTAACTACAGAAAATATCAGACATTATTTTTGTAATTTATAGTAATAAATGTAGGTTCAAATCTGTAAGTGCACATTGTGTTTAGTAATGCTTTTTACAAAGTAAATCTCTCTCTCTCTCTGCAGGGTCTTGGGGGCAGGTGGTTCTGACTCAGTCTCCAGCCCAGTCAGTCCAGACGGGTCAGTCAGTTTCTATTGACTGTAAGGCCAGTACTGCAGTTGTCCAATATAGTGGTGCTCAGTACTATCTCCACTGGTACCAGCAGATATCAGGAGAAGCTCCCAAACTCCTGATCAAATACACATCAGAGAGAGTATCTGGAGTGCCATCTAGATTCAGTGGCAGTGGGAGAGGAAATGGCCTCGACTTCACTCTGACCATCAGTGGAGTCCAGGCTGAAGATGCAGGAGATTACTACTGTCAGAGTTACCACTGGATCAGCAGTAGTGCTGTGCTCACACAGTGATAGAGAGCCGTACAAAAACCTCCCTCAGTCAGACTGCACAGAGACTGGACTGCTGCAGCTGGGACCTACTGCAGGTGCTGAGGGGGGAGGCACTGACCCGGGACACTGAGGGGTTCTGCTCCAGTGGGTCAGTTATAACTCTCTCACACTCTGTATACTGATACAGTGTAGCTACAACTTAAACACAGCTCCATTGGTTCACTGAACTTCAAAAATAACACTCATATATTGACATTGAATTCAATTGCCAGAATATCAAAGCCACTTAATGACAGCTGGGGGAAATTCAAATGGCGGTGTGAAAAACATTCTAAAAATTCTTAACTGCCCAGATGAATGAGTGCTAATGAATGTAAAAGTGTTTTTAAGGTAAATGTTTTGACTTTAAAGCAGTTGTATATAACATGTCCAAGGAAATAGTCGCAGTTTTCACCAGGCAGGGCAGTTCAAAGAACTCTCCCCCATCACACCTCACACAAGCTGCCATTACATACAATGACCACAGGAGGGAGACAGAGCCCATCTGTTGCTCATGATACACGTACATTACAATAGAGGAGACCCGAAGCTGCAGAGACGCGCTATGTGAGATATACTGTGATACTGTGTGACACATGTGCTGTGTGATACATGTAAAAACATTGAATGATATTTAATGACATCATGTAATACTGTGGTTGCAGTAACACCTGCTTTAGCTCTCTGTAGTAAATTGGCTGAATCTGACTGAAGAACTAACAGGTGTTTTTTATTTTATTTTATTTTTTTATTTTTTTCACAAAAATTGTGTGATCATACCCAAAATACATATTTTGGGATGTAAGAGCAAGATGACCCGATTGTGTTGTATGTACAAGTAGATGAAATGTGTAATCCAATAAGGTGCAAATAACAGAACAAAAGAATCATACCTGTCATCTGGCCCTTCACCTTAACACATGTATAACAGTAGAACAGAAGCAGTAGTGTTAGCAGGGAGAACAGCCGAGCTATCGCTGAGCTAAGAGAGGAGGCTGCCACTCTGAGGCAGGACAACCAGGCCCTGAGAGCCCAGCTGGCTGCTGTAAAAGAGCACATGCAACACAGGGAGAGATCTTTCATCAAGGAGATACAGCACCTATGAGAGCAGCTTCAGGAGCTCATATGTACTTCATGTACCACTGGAAACACACACACTGACACACAAACCATTCCCCTCAAAACAACACACCTTCCAATGACACAAACTACACTCTGTGCACAGCCCCCTGCCAAACTACTGGCCCGAAGAGAGACAACCACTCCTCCTGACACAACGCAATAAACAGAGTCCAACAGCCCCCCCAGCACACAGGCCCGACACCCCCTCCCTCCCAGACTCACACCCTTCCCCAAACACACACCCCTCTCTGCATTACAACCCCCAACAGAAAACGACAAACACCACCAGAAGCTGAAGAGATCCTTGGAATGGCTCTTTGACGAAAGTCCCCCTGCGCGACTGGTCACTGTCCTTAAAGTCCACACCAGCCTCACTGCACTGCCCAGCCCCCAGGGCCCCTCCAGCACCCATCCACCTGCAGAGCTCCAGCCCTGTACCTCCCAGAGCACACCCCCAGCAGAATAAACCCAGCTACACTGCAGTCATACTGCATGATCATTAAACAGCCTTACAGCCCTAAACAGAGTGTGGACTTATTTTTGCCATGAGATGTCTTAAGACTCTTCACTTATTCCACACTCAGGTAATGGTGCCTCTCACTCACTGCTAATGGTTTATATCGGTGCAGCTTAACTCAGCTCATCAAGACTTTCCCCTGATCCAGTCCTTTTACTCAGGACACAGAGCTGCTCTGCTCCCATCCCTTTCAAAGCTACTGTGTCAGTAATAAAACCAGGTGCTTCTGATAATCTTTGGTGAGCACTGGGTTCTGTATGTCCATCTTCATCACGGTTCACATGTTACTGGCTAAATGTTTTCATGTGGAGTGCAGTGACCTGTGTTTCTCACAAAGAGGAGAGTTAATCACATATCAAACTGATACGAGCTGATGTTAGCCAGAGGGTTTTAGGTAACGTGATTAAAAGCCAAGACAGAAAAAGGGAGTGAAAGTATGAAACAGAAGATTCTAAAGATTAAGACACATATGATTAAAACGTCCACTGTTGGATGTTGTTCTGCTGTCTTACGAATTAATATTCAGAATTGGCATATGCAAATTATCATAGAACATAATTGCATATGTTTAAGTGCATTTTTATGTGCAATATATAACCTGAACATGACAGTGTGATCCCAAAAATCTGTTCCTTGGTGTCCTGGTGCTGCTGTTAAACTCTCTCTCTGTCACAGCCCACAGTCTCCAGTACACAGCACTGCTGGGCTACAAGTGCCTGCTGTACCCAGGAAAACCATTTGCATAGAGAAGACACTTTGCATTGGCAGCACATGCTTCAGTGCTCTGTGAGTGTTTATAGTCCTGTGAGTTTAACACTTGATGACTGAGAGCTGTCCTTCATGGCAACAGAACCCCCAGCAACAATGACTTTTATCACCATCTTCATCTGGGCACTCGCTTTCTGCATTCAGGGTGAGAGTTGGGAACATTCAGAAACACATATTATAATTGTCCATTGAAAAGTTATAAAATCAACAAAAATATTTTTTCTGTGGTATCAACAGATAATCTGATTGTTTCATATCCATTAAATAATGTATGTTGTATGTTGCTAAAATTAAGATTTTTGAGGTGTTGTTTCTTCTCCTCAGAGTCTACAGGACAGGTGACTGTGACTCAGACTCCTGCTGGTAAATCTGCTCTCATAGGAGACACTGTCACCCTGAGCTGTAGAACCAGCCCTGCAGTGTACACCAGTGGTGGTTATCACTATATGGCCTGGTACCAGCAGAAACCTGGAGAAGCTCATAAACTCCTGATCTACAGGGCAACATCACGTTACTCAGGGATTCCTGATCGATTCAGTGGCAGTGGATCTGGGACTGACTTCACTCTGACCATCAGTGGAGTCCAGGCTGAAGATGCAGGAGATTACTACTGTCAGAGTTACCACAGTGGTGGTGTGTTCACACAGTGATAGAGAGCCGTACAAAAACCTCCCTCAGTCAGACTGCACAGAGACTGCACTGCTGCAGCTGGGACCTACTGCAGGTGCTGAGGGGGGAGGCACTGACCCAGGATACTGCTGTACTGCCAGCAGGGCTCTAGGGGGCGATAGAGAGCTACAGACCTGGATATAAACCTCTCTGAGCTGAAGAGGAGCTTCTCTGTGTCACACACAGAACCAACATCAGAGCTGCTACTGCTGAACCACACACTTCTGTACCACAACATCACTTATTTTATGTGCAGAGAGAATTCGCACTGACACAGAGATGAGAAGATTAACGTTAGAAATGAATAACTGTATCACTTTATACCTGGATTTCACAATGAGGGCTTGAGAGTGAACGGGTCAGATTATGTCAGTCACCTTTAATGTGTAAATCAGACATCAAATCATGGATGTGATAAACACAATAAGTGGTGATGACATCACAACTGAATAGTCACACACACATGCATGCACGCACGCACACACACACACACACACACACACACACCATGTCCAGTATGTAGTGCATAGTTAACAATGTCCCAGCTCTTCATAACTTTTTGATGATGTCTTATCTCTGTAAAATACTGATCATACATTGTGTAAACTTCATTACAGAATATCTTTATATATGTCATTAATTTCAGTTGAAAAAAAATATTTGATAATATTTTAGGTTTTGCAGTTAAACATCAAATCAGAGCTTTTACATTCAGGGGAAAATTATTTTCACAGCCCCGGCCAGACCTGTGCTATGGCTCTGTGCTGGGGAGGAGAGCTCTGTGCTGGGGAGGAGAGCTCTGTGCTGGAGAGGAGAGCTCTGTGCTGGGGAGGAGAGCTCTGTGCTGGAGAGGAAAGCTCTGTGCTGGGGAGGAGAGCTCTGTGCTGGGGAGGAGAGCTCTGTGCTGGGGAGGGCAGCTCTGTGCTGGAGAGGAGAGCTCTGTGCTGGGGAGGAGAGCTCTGTGCTGGGGAGGAGAGCTCTGTGCTGGAGAGGAGAGCTCTGTGCTGGGGAGGAGAGCTCTGTGCTGGAGAGGAGAGCTCTGTGCTGGGGAGGAGAGCTCTGTGCTAGTACAGTGAGTTTCATAGAAGATGAAGACAACACAACTTCCATTTCCCTGATTTTGTTTATTACACTAACAGTGTCAATAGATGAGGGAAATTCATGCTGAAGTTTCCAATTAGAGATGGATAGAGAGTAAAATCACTAAGCTGTAAGCAGTGCTTGCTGCTTTCAGAGCAGATGTGAGAGTGTGAGTTCATTCAGCTGTGAAATCTCTAATCTGAGCATCATGCAAATGCAGGTCCCTGGTACAACCACCTCCCTTTTCCCCTTCATCGTCACTACAGAGCTAAAGCCTCCACCTCCTCATCTTCAGTGCACATATGAGGCCAGCTGCACACAGCTGTCTCAGTCAGGGCTATTTTGGGCTGAGAGACTGTGAGCTGTTGGGCTGAAAGTCACATTTGCATGTTTGGGGCGGGGCCGGCTGCTTCTGCTGTCCCTCAGTGGGACTGATTCTCTCTCAGAATAGAGCAGCACGGTGGCCAGGTGTCTGGCCCGTCCCCAGGGGGTTAGTGTGAGCTGTGCGCACATCCTGCTGCACAGAGCTGATCTGAGCACACTGCATACATCACTCCTCCTCTCCTCTGCTGGTGAACTGCTGCTATTTCACTGATCCCAGATCAGTTACCTCTCAGACAGTCTCTGATCACCACCTTCTACTTTCTACAGTGTGTGAGACTCCTATAAAAGTCAGGCCAGCATGAAATACTGGAACACTGACTGAAATAATATAGTGATGATGATTCATTACAAAATGATATACATGCATATCATTTTTATGATTTTTAAAATAATATATTTAATACTAAAAATATGGACATGATGCAATTGGACTAAGGTCACATGGTTTACACCCAGTGCACACTTTGCACAGAAATTTATATCTACCAGAGCACCGAAGTTCACTTTTTATAATAAAAATCAGGACAACAAATGATTTGTTCAAAGAGTCTTTATTATGTAAAGAATTTAAATCACTCAGCGTTTGCCAAAATCACAGAAAGCAGCACACATGAGAACACACATGAGTATATTTGGAGATGAACACAAGCAGAGCACATGTAAGATGTGGGTGCTGGAGGAAGGATTGACACACAGGCCAGTGTGACAGCAGTGGGGCAGTAAGAAGCAGAGAGGCAGAGTACAGAACAGGGTAAAAACAGTGTAATCAGAGTGTGAGAGCTGGGCCTCTGCCCGGCCTACTCAGAACAGTCGGCTGGCCTCAGTGTCTGAGGGACGGCGGACTGTGAGCCCTGTGTGGCCTCACAGGTCAGTGACCCCGCCTTCTTCCACTCGTCCGCACTGAGAGTCAGGGAGCTGCTCCAGCTGTACAGCCCATCCTTCTCCAGAACCCCCGCGCCCCCGGCCACACCCGAGCTCCAGCTGCTACCGTCCACTTTCCAGTGCAGCTTCCAGTCTGAGGGGAAGCCCTTGTTGGCCAGACACAGCAGTGTGGCCTTTCCCTGATCCAGCTCCACACTGGAGGGGGGCAGGACTGTGAGGGTGGGAACTGTGTCACCTGGGAGACACAGCACAGGTGTGAGGTCACAGAGTGGACACAGCAGCATGAGCCAATCAGAGCGTTCACACAGTAAGAGCAGAATGTCAAACTCAACACATCAGCACAACATGTGACTGTACTTTACACTGAAAGCTTTGTGAAGCACAAGAGGGACTGTTCCTCAGTGCTAAGCAAGGCAACATTTTACACCTCTTTCACAACCAGAGCCGTTTCATTAAATTATATTCATCATCATGCAATTATTAAATGACTTACATATTAAAATATAGGTAACACCACTGTAAAATATAATTGCTTGATTTGTAAAAGGACTATAAATTAGCCAATAATAGTATTCATTAAAATTTCATTAAAGTAGTCGTATTAAATTAGTATTTATAAACTACATAATTTATCAAGGAATAAAATAAGAATTGAAAAATATCCTACAAATACCATTGGTTCGATTGGATCAAAACTGTACAAAACTGTATTGTTTCAAAAATACATTTTACTGATATACTTTCGGAAAGTATAATGGAGGGATTTATTGTAAAAAATTAAACAATTAGAAATGACCCATTTTTGGACATATCTGGCACTTTCAGTTAAATAGTTACACACGCGAACACTTACAAGAACTTATTGATTTTAACAACGTTTAAATAATACATGTTATACTCCATTTAATGGCGCGTTTTTTAAACTAAACACTAGCATCTACCTTTCGAAAACACATCTCAAAACAAACACAGACATTAAGTGTAGTTAACTGTAAATCCTTCAAGCAGTAGTTCATGTTTAAATCAGAAATATGTTACATTCGGAAATCGAGAGAAATTGTCAAAATAATATCCTTTACGCGCGCATCCGCAGTTACCAGATCTTAGCGGTATCCCAACATGCTGAAATACGAGTCATTATTACCACCTCCGACACCCAAATGGAATTAATTAACTTTGGGGGTTTTTATATAATGTGCGGAAAATATATGAGCAAAGATGTAGGCTTTGGAAAACAGATGTACTCTCTAGAACAAGCCTTCATTTAGCAAGTCTATTTGATTCTCATTAATGCTGTCTCAGAATGAAGCATATTATTATACATATTATTTTGTGAAGCTTTTCAAACATTCGTGAACATTAAAGAGACACCTTGCTTGCGCTCGGAGAAATGTGTTGAATAGAAATGACTTACGTCCAATTGACAGTTTGGTGCCGCCGCCGAAAGTCCACCACAGTGATACAAACTCATTATACCGCTGTACAAAAACCTCTCGCTCAAGAGAGACAGCTTTCATTTCTCCGCTCTTCAAAATTTGACCCCCGCAACTTTTTACAGTGTATGAGATTTATGTTCTTTCCATGAACTTTGGCATTTAAGAAGTTATTTTTGGTGAATATGCTTTGTGCACCCTTATTCTTACGAAGCGAAATGATAACTTGATATAATGTGTAGCCCATATGCATAAGCAAAGTGCACCGTTCCAACAATTAACGAAATGAGTTTTCTGAAAACGAATACTCAAATATTTAAAAATGCAGATGTGGATAGATATGAAAGAAATATTACTTACGTCCAATTGACAGTTTGGTGCCGCCGCCGAAAGTCCACCACAGTGATACAGTCTCATTCATCGGCCATACAAAAACCTCCAACTCAAGAGAGACGCATTTCCTTTGCCTGTGTTCATCTTTCACACATCACTCATCTCGCAATGTAAAGTTATGAGTTCTTTTTACTATGGGTTACATTTCGTTTCAGTAAATATGTGTGTAATCTATACATTTTTATGTTCATATTTTATCTGTTACCCCGTAAGTAAACAAACGCGAACAGACAGAAAGTAAGAGTACAAACGCCTTGGGTACTCTTCAAAGAAAATATTACAGCTCATATAACCTTGAGATGTTTCTTGCAGAAAACATCACGTTTTTTCCCCCACTTACTGCCGATATTCAGTCTGGTCCCACCACCGAAAGTCCCCACAGTTACTGAGTCTGAATAACTGCTGTTGAAAAACCTTCCTGCGCTGCAGTGACCGATCTGCACCGACAGGCTTCTGTGGGATTGTTACAGCACGTCCCCTGCTGGTCACTTGTACAACTACAACTGAAATATGTCTATGTCCAACGAGAGCGTGAAAACTCAGCGCCCCCATCTGCTCCCATATGCCATGGGGATTGTGTCTCCTCAGGTTATACAGCACTGAGTATATTCTGTATTACACTCACTGCTTTGCTTATTGATTAAATACCTTACTCAATGGGCCCCTATTATATCCCAAAATCAGTTTTGCTTGTATGTGATTTTTTTTTTCTTTTTTCAATATCAGGCCCAAAGAAAACACATAAACATGTTTTAATTCTCACTGGAACATTTATGGAAACATCAAGAGTAGATGAGCAAAATAAATCATATTTACAAATGTAATTGTACTCCGGAATAATCTGTTCCTCAGAGAGCTGTTGTCTTTGTCACCCTGCTGTTCTGGGATCAGAGCAGAAGTGCTGACATTTGGAAATAAACAGTGGAGAGTGTACAAACCATGTGTGTTATAAAGTGCAGCCATCTCACATCACAACCTCTCAGACCAGAGTCAATATGAATATCATATCAAATACAGCTACAATACAACACACAATTCACCTCTGAGCTCAAGAAAATGATTGACTCTACTCTGAGTGATTATGTACTGATATGAAACATATTTCAATGTAAAGTCATATTGATTCTGTGGAATATTATAATCAGTGAAACACAAATCTTGTGTCTCAGTGTCCCTGGCTGTTGTGCAGGAGGTGCAGAGAAGGCTACTCCTCTTTGGCTGCAGTCAGAGCTTCCTGCTGCTGCCCACAGCCCTGGAAGCATTCAGGACCATGGACAGCCACAAGGTTACCCAGAGAGGTGAGGGTATGGAGAGAGTTTTACAGGGGGAGAGAACTAGAGGCCCATGGGTGCTTTTGTTACTTTTTTAGCCCTCCTCAGCTCAGAGATGGAAGACTGAGGCTTCATGAAACCCAAAATGGGAGGAGCTATCCTATGTTCACTGATGTTGACCAATCATTACATACTGCTTTGGGTCAACACACATATTTAATAAAAAGTCACCACTAATTGTCAGCACTTTCTGGTGTAAAATACATTGATGAATCAAAACTTCAATATGTGAGTTTCTAAAGCAACATGTGACATCTATCAGATTTTGAAAAAGTCGAACACTTTGGTGACAGAACAGCAGGTGCTTTAAACACAAAAATGACAAGTACACAAATGATTTAATGCGTCAAAGCAAAATCAGGACAGTGTATTCTAATCAAGGAACAGCTGAATCCTGAAAGGAAAAGTGATTCACAAGTTGGATCTCATCCATGGAAACAGACACACATTTAACAGGATGGTTATGAAAAGCCAATGACCCATATGAGCTCAGAAGTGAATCTGCACCTCAGTTACTCAGCCAGTGCAGATGCAGTCATAGTGCTCTCCCTTTTAAGCAGCAGGGTCTTCTAAACCACCCTGCAATGTCATGATTGTAATTTCTGTAAATGTTTATGTGTTAAGTGCACTGTGACACTGTCAGAACTCAGAGAGACTCAGGTGCAGACAGAGATAATAAACGGGAGTTTATTAAGCAGCCAAATGTAAAGTCCACAAATCCAAAATCAGAGTCTGAAATCAGGCAGAGGTCAAAACCAGAGAGACTCGGCAAGGCAAGGCAAGGCAAGGCAAGGCAAGGCAAGGCAAGGCAAGGCAAGGCAAGGCAAGGCAAGGCAAGGCAAGGCAGGCTCAAAAGGCTTGTAACAGAGCAGGTAGAAAACATACTGACAAACTCACAGCTAATAGAAGAATGAACAGGGTATAAATTCAGAAGACTAACAAGCAAATGAGACACAGGTCAACAACAGGGCAGGTGAAATAAATGAACAATCAGCTAGACAAGTAATGAGGAAGGCGGGGCGAACACAAAAGGGCAATGAAAACAAAAGCATGAGGACAGGGGAAAACGGAAAATCCAAAACATACAAAAACAACCAAACAAAGCTGAAAGTAAAAAATAGAAAAGCATTTTCATTTTGACAGCATTACTAACAGACACTACATCAAACCAAGTGCCTGCTGTACTCAGGAAGACCATTTGCATAGAGAAGACACTTTGCATTGGCAGCACATGCTTCAGTGCTCTGGGAGTGTTTATAGTCCTGTGAGTTTAACACTTGATGACTGAGAGCTGTCCTTCATGGCAACAGAACCCACAGCAACAATGACTTTTATCACCATCTTCATCTGGGCACTCGCTTTCTGCATTCAGGGTGAGATTCAAAAAACTACTCAAGTATATGATGTATTGCTTGCATGTTTTCATTTAAATGTAATGCAAATTTAGCAAATATTGCATGCAAATAACTAAAGATTTTGTATAACTATATATTATAATATTCCCTACATATGGATAACAGAGATGTATGCTGTTTGTGATTTCCTTCAGAATGCACAGGACAGGTGACTGTGACTCAGACTCCTGCTAGTAAATCTGCTCTCATAGGAGACACTGTCACCCTGAGCTGTAAAACCAGCCCTGCGGTGTACAGTAACTATTTCTCCTGGTATAACCAGAAGCCGGGAGAAGCTCCTAAACTCCTGATAAAGCTTGTAAATCAGCGTATCTCAGGGATTCCTGATCGATTCAGTGGCAGTGGATCTGGGACTGACTTCACTCTGACCATCAGTGGAGTCCAGGCTGAAGATGCAGGAGATTACTACTGTCAGTACATACCGAACATCAGTGGCTGGGTGTTCACACAGTGATAGAGAGCCGTACAAAAACCTCCCTCAGTCAGACTGCACAGAGACTGCACTGCTGCAGCTGGGACCTACTGCAGGTGCTGAGGGGGGAGGCACTGACCCGGGACACTGTGGGGTTCTGCTCCAGCGGTTCAGTTATAACTTCCAGAAGCTCTCACGCCTAATACAATGAGAATTTTCATGTCTGTACATCCAACAGTTTCAAAGCCCCATGGATGAATAATTATGGTTGTATGAAATACCAATTTTTTATAAAATAAGTACATTTATATCAGAGGAGGCTGGTCCATAGAGGTAAGGGAGGATGCTCCACCCCTATTTTAGAGAGGAAAGAGGAAGACTGAAATTAAAGATACATGTGTCATAGAATATTGGAAGACCTCGCTGTCATGAATTAAAAATACTTTTACATGAATAAATGAACCATTAAGGCTTGTTAGTTCGTCATTTTATTGACACAAAGTGATAAAACATTTGGGTCCAAACAATAAAAAATCATACATAAAATAAATCCATAAGTTAAAAAAGGTAATGAAACCAGCAACACAAAGTCCCATCACTCAGTCCATAGAATACTGCTGGTGCTCCAATAACTCAAGGCAAGCATGTAACATCACTAAAGTTCTGTTATCAGTGTCCACAAAGAGTGAGCTCAGTTCAGTGGAGTCATGCTCATATTTCACACGGATATCCTGTGTGCCAGGGCACACCAGTATATGTTCTTCATTCTGTATGCCAGTCCTGCAGCAACACACGTGTTGATCAGGTGGTGTACGGCTCCACCTTCCCATTTCCACTGGCAGTCAGAGGACAGCCAGAACCGTGTGAAGCTTATTCTCAAGTGGTCTTCAATATACCAGTGTATGGCTGGGATAAAGTGGATGGACGGATACATCTGGGTTGATGTCTTGGTAGGTCTTGTATCTTGTTCCTTCTTTATATTGCAGTTTCTTAAACATGTCCATATGGTCACTCTCAATAGGATCTTGTTTCTCCATTATCATCCATTAATGTGAGTTCATAACTTGGTTCTCTTTTCTCGTTATTTCAAGCACATGCCATAAGGGGTCATCAAGCATGCCATGACGCTCCTTCACCTTTGTCAAAAACCTGGCTGGCTTTTCTCTCACTAAAGTGTGCACTGAAGGAAGTCTTGCCTCCAAGAGGCAGGTTAGGTTCAGTGTCGTAGACCTCACCCTAAGTAGGGATTTCACTCCAGTCATACAGAAAGTTTCAACAGGTTTTAAGGGCACTTTTAACCGAGCCTCACACCCATACAAGACAGCTGATGAGAAAGCAGCCTCAAATACCTTTAACACAAAATGGGGCATCATAGTTGGTTGATAAGAAGATGATTAATTTGTTTAAATGCTTTGTTTTCTCTTTGACATGTAGAGCGAGTAAGGTTCGGGAATTTCAATCAGCAGTGAAGATAGCTCCAAGATATGTATAACTGTTACAACACCTCACCATAAATGAACCAAGCTGAATAGGCTGCCTGCCTTCATCAGATCTCAAAATGGTCGTAAACTTTGTTTTACCTTCATTACCAAGAATCTCATATTCATTACATTCCACATCATATTCCTCAAAGTATTTCAGCTTCTCAATCAGCATTAGAACATGGAGTCATTTCAAGAAGCCATCGTCTCCACATTGTTGTTTAAACTTTCTGATCAACAGGTCAACAAACATCACAAACAGGAAGCAGGATGTGGGGGATCCTTGCCTCACCCGATGGACGATGCTATTGCTGTCGTGCCCAGGATCCTTGTTGTTACACTGTACATTGACATCAGAACCTAAATCATAGTAACTCCACACCCCAAGCGTTTTAAAATTGTGAACAGTTTTCCTCATGGAACCCGGTCATAGCTTTGGAGAAGTCTATAACAGCAGTGTACAGCTGAACCTTCTTTCTGATACAATAGTCCATTATAAGCCTAAGTGCCACAATGTGTTCAATGCAGCCTCTTTTAGGTTGGGCTCCTGCCTGCTCCCAGAATGGCTCATACCAGCCCATCAGTCTATTGTTCAGCACATAATCACACAACTTTGCTGCACTGTTGATCACCCTTATCCCCCAGTAATCATCACAATCAAGGGCGTTACCTTTCTTTAATAACATGATCAATCTAGCAGGGGCCCAGCTCATTGATTAGCCAGTCACAAAGATGAGATTTATATGTGTGCATAAAAATATTACCCAGTTGCCAGGCAGAAATTTGAACACGCCTGGGCTTACCCCATCAGGGCCCACTCCATTTCCTCACTTTAGCTGGTGGTCGATCACATGTTGAGTCTCTGCTGCTGTGATTGGGTCATCTAGCAGTGGCATATTCACATTATAGGCCTCCATATGCAGTGGATTTTCTCCCTCACCAGCAGGGAGGTTCAGCAGCTTCTCCATGTGTTCTTTGAAGGCAGCTCCAGAAGGCATATCTTGGTGAGGAGTTGAGGAAAACCCCCCTTTCCAATCAATGGCCTGCCACAACATTTTAGCATCACTGCACCCCAATATACGCTGCCAATGGGGTGAAAGTGCTTCCTGATTCTGGGGCAGGCTGCGGGGTCTAAGAGCTCACTAGTTGGCTCTGGGCTGCACAGTTATACAATAAATCTGCAAACCACACAGCCATATCATTCAGGTTTTGGTCACAGCTAATGATGGGTGCTTCCAGTGAACTTATGTTGAAAGAAAATTTATCTGCATCTATATTGTGGTGTACAGCGCCTATAAGGCACTGGTTTCCTGCAGCGCGGGTTGCCAGAGTGAGTCATAATAAAATGCATACACAAATCCTGAGCACTGCGACAAAACCTTTGCATTAATTGTTTCTTCAGGGAACACAAGTTCTATAGACAATTTGGTGTGATCGGCTGGCATGTCAGTGTTTTGGTTCACTTCAAAGCTTTTAACACAATTAATATGACATGCAGAGATTAGACAGTAATCCACTTCAGAAATCTATTTTTTTCTTGCTATAGGTTAGGGGACTAGGGAAGGAGTAAAAACGCTGTGTTCAAGTTGTTCACAATCAATAGATTATTGCAAACCTGAATAATACTCTTTCCACTGGTGTTTACTGTTTCATCAACAGGCTTGTTGTGCATGTTATTGCTACCTTCAAGCAGCTCATTCACCTTATCTCTACACCTAGTGTTCATGTGACCAATTACCACATAGCCAAATGTGTTGTTCTGGGTTCTGGCCTGGATCTCAGAAAAACGTACATTAGAGAAAAAAGGGGAATCAGATGGTGGTATATAGGCTCTGCCAATCATTATACCAGGAACGCTCTGCAGTCCAAACCAAATTTGCTCTTGAGCTGATGTGTCAATTACAGTGACATCATTGTAAATATCATGTCTAAACAGAGCAGTGACACCCCCTCTCTGACTGTACTGGTTATTGGCTACCACAGGTATGAGTCTAGGGGCGTGGGTCACATGAGCTCTTTTAATCTCTGTCAGCACCACTATGTCATGGTCCCTCAGCCACCATGTCACATTCATATTTCCCAGTTTATTATGCAGCCCGTTAACATTCCAGAACCCAAGTCGTATATGTTTGGACCCAGTATCTGAAAAGGTGACAGAAACTTACAGACCACCATCTTTAGTTACAGCGAGCTTCCTGTAATCCAATCTGATTGTGCACCCAACATATGCAGGAGCTGCACTCTCAGTTTTTGCATAGTCACATGGCTTCTTCCATTCCCTATGAAAGGCAAGAAGTAGATCTTTCTTTATGTAAACTTTTTTATAGTCTTCTTTAGAGTCCTTCAACTTTCTGGCATTATCCAACACAGTTGGATAATCTGTCATAGTAATCACCAACAATGGGTTGGGTGGTGAATTTCCATCCCTTGGGTTCCCAAGCCTCAAAACACCAGGGCTCTAAATCTCTAATATGGCTTCAGCATCAGCTGCATCCTTTTCCCAGCGTTTCTCTCCTTTTTTACTCTGTCACTTCCGTAAATATAAGGTTTTTCTCTCTGTCTTTGTTTTCCAGATTTTCAAGTGCACATTGCTGTTGGGCTCCAGCTGTCTTCACCTTGCTATACTGCTCATAACAGTCACCATTTGGGGTCTTATACTCTTACTTACTGCACTTGCTTCAGAAAGTTGTTGCTTGAAGACTTCATTCTGAGCTTTGAAATCTTGGACTTCCTCGCCAAGAATATCTTGTCTTGAATTAAGCTCTTGTATCTCCACTTATTCTGGCCTTTGGAAGAAAAACAGCCTCACAACATCACAGATCCACCACCATACTTCACCATGGGAATGAGATACTTTTCTGCATGTCTATTTTTCTGTCAACTCCAACCCCACCTCTGGTGTTTGTTGCCAAAATGCTCTTTTTGGTGTCATCTGACCATAGAACATGGTCCCACTGAAAGTTCCAGTGATGTTCTGTAGGTGCTTGAGTTTGTTGGTTGATGACAGCAGAGGCTTTTCTCTGGCAACCCTCCCAAACAACCTCTGCTTATGTAGGTGGAGTCTGATTGTAGTTTGGGAGACTTTCTGACCCCATGACCAAACTAATGTCTGCAATTCCCCAACTGAGATCCTTAGAGATTCTTTGACCATCCAAACCATCCTCCTCACTGTATTTGGGGTCAATATAGACATATGTCGTCTTCCAGGCTGATTCTCAACATGTCCAGTTACTTTAAATGTCTTAATTATTGCCCTGATAGTGGAAATGGGCATTGTGACGGCGTGCACCAAGGGCGGAGGACTCAAAGGACTAGGATTGCCAGGATGGGGTGCAGATGGGGAAATGTATTTATAGGTGGTCAGTGAAAAAACAGTGGCAGTGCAGAAATATATAGTCCAGGAGCTCGAAACCCCCCTGTTTTAAAGGTGTAGCACCTTCCATTTAAAAACAATCAACTAAATACAACAGAAAAAAAATTAAATCAACCACAATAAGCATGGCCATGATAATTGATGGGAATATACAAAAGCAAAACAACAACAAAGTAGGTACTACAGAAAAACAAGCCAATAATAAATTCATAGTCTATTACCCGTAAATTGTAAAAAGTGTGGAGTTGCGGTGTTTGTGTTGTATGTCTGTAGTAATGCGAGTTTCGTTGCGGTGCTAGTCTGTGAACGACATTTTCAACTGTTTAACTATTTTCTCATACCCATTTCCTGATCTGTGCAGCTCAACAACTTTGTGTTGGACATCATTGCTCTATTCTCTGGTCTGCCTCATATTTAAGGATGACTAGGGGAATTTGGCCTGTGTGTCACCTCATATTTATACCCCAGTGAAACAGGAAGTCATGGCTGACCGTTTAAGTGTTCCTACTCCCTCAGGTGAACTTTAATACATAAACTATGAATGGGAATATACTTTAGTTAGCATTTTACTCAAAATAATTTCTATGGGTGCCAAAAATTGTGGCACACATATTTTAGAGAAGAATATTTATATTATTATAAGATTTAATTTTTCCTTTCAATCATTTTACATTTTTGGGGAATATTAGAGTAGAATAGATTTTTGTGAATATTTTGAATTAAAAGATAGAACAAAGTAGAAAGTGAAATCGAACAACAACTATGAATGTGTATAAGTATGTGTATACCTATACTGCTATCCCGCCGGTCACTATTGTTGCCATCAACATGTTTCATCATATCTCATTCTATGACCACACTGAATAAAGTTGAGTATTTGCAAATGCATATATCAATACTAGACACCTTGAAGATGATGTGTACCAAAAATCTTTGTCCTATCTTTATGTTAACATACCTTACTAACCTTTTGTTTGGGAGCTTTGATTCTGCCATCTTCTTGTTATGATGCAACCAAGAAGTAAACAACTCTGGTCATGTGATAATTTACACTAAACATGTGACACTGCACACATGTCATTGACACCCTTCATTATTTCCATATTTGCTGGAAATGCATTGATACATCATTCTGTAACATTTTTAGAGCCTTACAACTGAAAATGTTTTTTACGTTCACTGTTTTGGCTGATCATCAGATAAAATGGGCAAACTAACCTGCAGTCAAGAAACTGTTTATGTGTTGCTTGATAACATGTGTAAATTTAATTACAAAGGAACTATTTTTGTCGGTGGAGCTGAATAAACAGCAAAAAACATAATTTGTTGTCTCAGATTATTGTTACTTGATAAACAGACTTTTCTGTAGAAGTGTTAAAAGCATTCAGTCTTACAAAATTCATAGACAACGATAGAGCATTCAATGAGTTTATTGATAAGGGATATTGTAGAAAATGTACTTGGGCCTGGAGTCCTAAGGGGGAGGAGTAGTTCTGTCCTCGAGGTGAGGGAAACCCCCCCCCCCCCCTTTTTTTTTTGGCTGATAGAAATTGGGAGAACAGTTAGGATGAGGTACCTATAGTCATGAAAGAAGGAGAAGATGAGGCAGAGATGGGGGAGGAGGAGGTCTTGCTGTTATAATATAACACTCAAGGTCTTGCTGTTATATTGAATATCAGCACAGCTGTGATTGTCTTTGGCACTTGGGCTGCGGCCTCGTACCTACGACCGAGGTGTGATATTACTTAATTATTCTTGTAAATTTAGAACATAGAATTGGACAGAATTCACATCAATTCTGTTTCCCAGCAACAGTAGTATGTTCAAGTTGTTTAGAATTTTCAATATTTCAGCCTCTATGATGTCACAATATGAATGCCCTTAAAATACAAACAGCTATCAATTAATATGTCATTTGGACTTTTCTTCTATTGCAACAACATCATACCAAAATGTACCAGTCACTTAGTATGGTAGCTGGTATACTGTGTTCCACTATTTTCTTGGACAGTTACATCCTTCAGACTTGTAAGTAGATACCTCCTCAGCTTTTCCTCAAATGCAGTGTCTCTTTGTCATTACTTCAAAATGAATTGATCAGGTCTGTGCCTGAATCAAACAGAAATTACAGGGGTTTTAATATTTTACCTAGATATAGCTCATTAGCCAGCCAGGTATGTAACTCAAGTTAGGGTGTCATATCGTACATGAGAATGGCCAGTGTTGGTGCAAATTTGTTTTGCCATGAGGTGCTAGTATTTCCACTCTAAATTACTTGCTGTTCACAAAGAATTGTGATAAAATTGGCATTATGAAGTTTCATGATTATGAATTAAAATAGGTTGTTGAAAAAAGCCATTTGGAAATAAAATGTATTATGAAATGAAGATCAAATAATGAATTACTACATCATTATGAAGCTAAATTAAAACATGACAATGGCATTGTAAAAATTAATGTTGAAATAATATTTTATCATAGTGGGTTGAGTATTTATTGAATTATTTCACAATTTATCATGTAATTTATTATCTATTTGATTATTTCATAAACGTTTTTTCTTCATTTAATTTAGACTAAAATGCAATTCCATACTATGATGTTAAAATGGGCAGGAGGCTCAAATGTAAAACAAAATGCAACAGAGAAGTAGACAACTGATGCAGAATTGAACATAAAGTTGATTCACAAAATCTGTGAATCAACATTGAACATTCATTTCGTTGTGACGGACTGTGGGACAGAACATACTGAAAAGTTAAGTTTGTGTCTTAAGTCAATTAACTGACAAGTAATTTTGATTTTTGCTGCGTGTCTGAAGCGGTAGCAGCAGTTGTTTATATGTTGTCAAATGTCGGAATTAGTGGTAGGCCTGCAGCAGCCTCATCGTCAGTTCATCACCTCCTTGTATCACTTTGTGTGCCTTTTCTGGCCTAAACCTCCAGTTTCTTTATTCTCTTCTCTCCAGACAACCATCAACTCGTCATTTGTTTGCTTCCTTCCCCTGTTGCTCTGTGCTCTTCTACTCGTTTCAGGAGACCCAACCACCGCAGACGCAACCTGGCCAACCTTGCCTAGAAAGCCGACTTCTATGCCGAGATCACAGTCGTTTCAGTTCCTTTCAGTTCATTACTTTATTATAAATTGTATAAATTATTGTTTATAAATGTATTAGTTGCTATGTACTATGTTTGTTGGCTATGCTATGTTTGTTACTATGACTATTACATTGACCTTACTTTAGCTATACTTTAAACTGCTGTTTAAATGATACTTATTTTCAAAGATTCGTCCTGTATTTACGTTGATTGTATGCACTCCTTGTACGGCGCTTTGGATGAAAGCGTCTGCAAAATGAATAAATGTAAAAGTTCTGGTCTTAATTCTGTTAATGTGGCTCCCCCTAGTGGTGCAGTTGGAGCTGCTCTTGTATTGTTGGAATTAACCTGTCAATCTATCCTCCATTTTAGAGAATGAGTTCGGTTAAGGCACGCTGTATATTGTTCGTTCACCTTTCAAACGGCTAGGTCTCCGAAATATACGCCTGTAAGTCACAAAATATTTTTTGTGTTACTGTTGTCAGGCAGTATAGCTACTTCAAAATATTGTTGTGATAACGCCAGTTTTTGTGTAATTATTCGCAAGTTAGCATACGCGCTAACCGAGATAGCAATTATTTATATATTTTACATTGTATTTCACGAGCATTTTGCTACGCTGTGTTTGTACTTACCTAGACACGTGGCTAATTATTCATTCGAGTATATTGCAAAGTTAATGAGTTTATTCTAAGCTTAATTCATAAAAAGACCTTGTAAACATCCTATATTAAGTGGTACATCTGTTTAATATTATTTCAGCTGTTTATACTTGCTAAGTGTGTTAACTTAGTTTTCTCCTCGCTGCACGACAATATTGTGTGGAAATCAATGTTAGCTACTCTCGTTTGTTTAGCTTGGTTATTGATGTCATGAAAGAATAACTACACAGGCAGCAAATGTAATTTAATGTCTTTTACTTATTGTTATTTCAGTTTTACAAAATAAAAGTAAAATGAAGGGAGGAAAGAAAGAAAAAGGAATTGTTAGTAAAGCGCTTAACTTACCTCAAGCCTTTATTGGATCCTTTATTTTAACTGTCTGTCTGCTTTGCACAGAAACGTTAAGTGAGGACAGAATAGTAAATGTAAATGTGAATCATATCTTAAAGCTTGACATCTCTGGCCTATAATTATGAAGACAGAAAATCAGTGCATATTACAAGTATATGAATGAGATTAGGACTGTGTTCCAGACAAGAAGGATATTCTCTACAGAGAAGTCCTCAAAGGTTGGAAGTTGGCAAATTAAATACCAACTTCCAACTTTGAGATGGGCCCAGGTGAATTTGTGCTCTCTCCTGTCTTGAAGCAAACTTAAATCAAGCAAACTTAAAGTGACAAGTTGGGGCTGGTTGTGAACGGTGCTCGCACAAAATGCCTGTCTCCGCAAAATGTCCCTCGATCCCTGCGGAATGGCCTTAGAGCTTTGGATTCTGGTGTTCGCTGTAATTGTTTCCCTCATCTGCCCGACCTCTTCCAGGGGAGGACCTACTTTCGTGAGGTGCTGATGAGGTGGAGGACCATAATCAGATGACTAAAGAAATGGAAGAAGAAGGTAAATAAGAGGAGGGGTGTACCCAGATCAGTGTACTTTATGTGTCATTTATGTAATCTTTTCGATACCTGTTTATGTTTGAGTCTCAGTCCTTTTTTTCCTCTGGTCGCTGATGCATCTCAGCCTGATACTATTTTTTTCCATGTATCACACAGTACATGTACCACACGGTATCACAGTATGTTTCAGATAGCTTGTCTTAGCAGCTTTGGGTCTCCTCTGTTGTGATGTACTTGTATCATGAGCAACAGATGGGCTCTGTCTCCCTCCTGTGGTCAGTGTGTGTAATGGCAGCTTGTGTGATGTAATGGGGAGAGTACATTTACATTTACACACTTTTATCCAAAATGATGTACAAGGATTGGATACAGTCATCAACAATTCGAAAAGTGCATCTTTCAATAATGCTACAGCAAGTCTATTAATTAAATCTGTCATAATAGCATAGCCAGGAAGAATGGTACATAGCCAAATACAATATATACAATTATAAAATTATAGGATAACTATTACACAATTAACAAAGTAATCAACGTAATACATGAATATAAATCTTAATACTAATACATTTGCATTATAATGATAAATGATAGTTATTAATACATAATGAAAACACATAATTAAATATAGTATAAAATAGGTGTACAACAAGTTCTGAATGAGGGTAGGATGTTTAGGCCAGATATTGTCTGAAGAGGTGGGTTTTCAGACCATGTCGGAAGGAGTGTAATGATTCAGTAACGGTCCGTAGTAGGACAGGGAGTTCGTTTCACCATTGGGAAGTTAACATGGAGAACAGGTAGACAGGTAGAGTGCTCTGGACTGTCCTGCCTGGTGAACACTGCTACTATATCCTGGAACATGTTACATACAACTGCTTTACAGTCAAAGCATTTATAATGAAAAATACTTTTCAGTAACTGACACTTGTTCATCTGGGCAGTTCAGAATAGTTTTTAATGCAGCCATTTGAATTTCCACCAGCTGTCATTAATTGGCTTGGATATTCTGACGATTTAATTCCATGTCAGTATATGAGTGTTATTTTTGGAGTACAGTGAACCAATGGATCTGTGTTTAAGTTGCAGCTACAACTGTGTCAGTACGCAGAGTGCGAGAGAGTTACAACTTATCCACTGAAGCTCAGTGTAAAAAAGGAAAAAAATGTTTAATTCATGACTTTTTGAAGTAAATTGGGTGGTTTCCCAAGAATTATTAGCCTATACGTTTGATTCAAGAATATGATCAGTCATGCATTTTTGCATTAGTATTACATCTTCAAATGTATGAGGTTATCATCTATGGGAACTTCACAAGAAAAAATGAATTATTAGTATGATTAAAATGTGATTTCCCTTAATGAATTTTTATTGGATTTGTAAAAGTGTAAGTTATGAGATGTAAGTAGTATTTCATCATAAATTGTTATAATTTTGCAAATAACTAATATTTATCATTATGTTACTACCTTCTATATTAGTTACCTAGAAACGTGTACATTTTTATTCATGTGTATTATGTGCATTATATTTTTTCTAAATAGCTCAAATGAAATAAAAAAAATTAAATAACACATCCAATTATTCACCCTCAGTAGAGTTATAGCTGCTATCAAATGCTTGTTTAGTCTTTTTATCCTCAGCTCTTCATATAGTCATTCTGTAGTACCTTTCTGATTCCTGTAAATAAATGCTTGTGGAGCATAAATTTGTCATTTTCCCTTCTGCCTTATCAATGTAAGTTATTAACATTGTAAAAATACAAATATTCAAACTACTTATAGATATCTGGATGCATCTGGAAGAAAACGCGAACCTAGAAGAAAACATGAAATACTGCTAACGGACGTAATTCACTTTTTATGTCGCCAATACCAGTTTTCAGTTTAGGCGACTGCTGTCTGCTTGATATAGAATAGTTAAGTTAAAGACAATCTGAGAAAATTGGGAGAACAATTGTCAGGAGTCACGCTAGCGCCTCCTGATGACCCTCCCACACAGGTACTGGGACCCACCCACAGGAACAACCAAGACACAGGGAGTCAGGTCAGCAGAGACTTTATTAGGTTTTTTTTTTTAAAAACAGCAAAACTCATGCTCGGGCAGCCACCCACTTTGACCTCCCCTCCCCCTTTCCAACTCCCCCCTCCTCCGCTAGCCCCTACTGGCTGGCCCGGTGTCGCGTGGAAGAACTCCCAGGAGAGGGACTTCCCCACACCTACACCGCAATCCAAACCACGCCAACAAGGTAACCCTGTGCCACACTCACTCCACAGTGTTAAGATTGAGACCCTCTCCCAGGCCTGCCCACACGGCACAGGCCAGCCCCCTCTTGGCCAACACAGGGGGGAGTAACTCACGCTGGGAGGGAGGTCCACACACTCACACGCATTCACACAAACGAAACTAAGGGTGGGGCGCGACTCGGCCCGCGCCACCAGAAGCCGGGCCTCCTCCGCGCCCCAAAATAAAAAACAAAACCAACGAAAACCAGGCAGAGACTGCCGCTCCTCCAGCCTCCAGGAACCGCCGCGACCGCACGCTGGTGGACTCCCAGTCTTCCAACTCCGCTGGGCCTGGGACGGGGAAGGCTAGAGAGGGAGAGGCAAAACACCAGGTCACCCCTCTGTGGACTGGGCAGAGCAAGGACACACACACACACACTGTTTGCTTTTGTGGTTACGTTCCTCTCACCACCGGGGCATGCCCCCGCTCGCCTTCTGCCCAGCCCAGGGTAGCAGCTTCGCCGCCGTCGCCTTCTCCCTCCTCTAGCGCTGGATATTGGGGTTCCTCCGTCCCTTCCCTCAGTCGGTCGCCGACACGGTTCCAGGCATGCAGTCCCTGCCTCCTCTTCACTCACACGCACCCTAAAAAGAAATCCCCCCGTGGGATTTCTTAAGGAAGGAAAATAAACAAAACCGAAAGGAAGAAACGAAACCAAAAAAACAACGAAATCGCCGGCAAAAATTCAAAACTCAAAAACAACCGAAACTTTCAAATAAACAAAAATAACTCCCGTCTAAAAACCCAGCATACTGCAGGTTCCTTCCAAGCTGCCCGAGCCCAAGCTGCCTCGTCCCCCGCTCTCTTATCCTGACTCCCTGCGCGGAGAGAACAAGAGACAGCTGCGGCAGATTACCAATCAGGCAAAGCAAGGGAGACAACCCACCCCGATCCACATACCGCACGCATGCTCCAAATTACCAATGAAGAAAAACTCACCCAAGCAGCGGAACGTCAGGCTCACCTCCTGACACAATGGTAAACTACCTCAAACAATACAAAGTTTTAATTAACACCATTGTCAGTTTTCTATGTGAATCTCTCTTTTTTTCCTGTCAGCACTGGACAAAATGACGTGTTTTTTCACAGCTTGTTGAAGAATCTCTAAGTAAAACCACTGATCTACGATCAGTTTCGTCTTTTTATTCCCACTGACAAAAGGTCGGCAGGTGATTTGAAACAGAGTCAGAGTCTTCTCAGAAATGTTTTTCCTGTGGTTGGACAAACAATGAAAATGGTGAAAGAACGATCACCTCCCTTGAAGTGCCAAATTACGTTTACTGGCCAATCACAGGCCGAGAGAGAAAAACTGGAATGCATTGAGTTATTCTGACTTCCCCTGTTCCTATGAAAGACAAGAAGTGACGTTCCCCACCTGAAGGACTCGGGTCGCTTTTGATGCATTTTGATTTTTCAGAGTTGAAATAAATGATTATTGTACCCAAGGGGTTTTTATTTGAAGGTATTTTTATTTATGACAGCGAGGTCTTCCAACATTATATTTCAAATATATTTTTATTTTATTGTCTTCCTCTTTCCTCTCAAAAACAGGGGAGGAGCACCCTCCCTCTCCTCTATGGACCAGTCTCCTCTGATATATACAGTGCCTATCATAAGTATTCACCCCCTTGGATGTTTTACCCTTTTATTGCTTTCATAAATCAATCATGGTCAATAAAATTTGGCTTTTTTCACACAAAAATTTATTGGAAAAAACTCTTTAAGGTCAAAGTGAAAACAGATTTCAACAAAGTAATATCAATGAAAGAAAATTATATAAAGAAAAATAATTGTTTGCATAATTATTCACCCCCTTTTAAATTTAATGGTCTAATTCAATAGAGTTCTATCCAATTGGTGCCAATAGTCTCAGAATTAGTGAAATGAAGATCACCTGAGTGGTGTGGGTGTGTCTCAAGTGATTAAGGTATAAAACACCTGTGTCTGAAGGGTCCAGAGACTGGTTGATCAGTATTCCTGGCTACCATTACACCATGAAGACACAAGAACACTCCAGGCAACTCAGGGTTATTGAAAAGTACAATTCAGGGGGTGGATACAAAAAAATTTCGAAGGCACTGAACATCCCCTGGAGTTCAGAGAAATCAATCATCAAGAAATGGAAGGAATATGGCACATGTGTGAATCTGCCTAGATCATGCCGCCCTCATAAACTGAGTGACCGTGCAAGCAGGAGACTAGTGAGAGAAGCCACCAAGACCTCTACGACTACTCTGAGGGAGTTACAAGCTTCAGCTGCTGAGATGGGAGAGACTGTGCATATAGCAACTGTTGCCCAGGTTCTTCACCGGTCAAAGCTTTATGGGAGAGTGGCAATGAGAAAGCCACTGTTGAAGAAAATTCACATTAGATCTCGACTAGAGTTTGCCAAAAGGCATGTAGGAGACTCCATGGCCAAGTGGAAGAAGATTCTTTGGTCTGATGAGACCAAAATTGAGCTTTTTGGCCATCAGACAAGACGTTATGTTTGGCGGAAACCAAACACTGCACATCAACAAAAACACACCATCCCCACTGTGAAGCATGGTGGTGGCAGCATCATGCTGTGGGGATGTTTCTCAGCAGCCGGCCCTGGAAGGCTTGTAAAGAGAGGGCAGAATGAATGCTGCAAAATACACCAAAATCCTGGGGGACAATCTTATTCAGTCTGCAAGAGAACTACGGCTTGGGAGAAGATTTATTTTCCAGCAAGACAACGATCCAAAGCATACTGCAAAAGCTACACAGGAATGGTTAAAATCAAACCAGGTAAATGTTCTGGAGTGGCCGAGTCAAAGCCCAGACCTCAATCCTATTGAGAATTTGTGGCTGGACTTGAAAAGGGCTGTTCATGCCCGATACCCGCGCAACCTGACAGAGCTTGAGCAGTTTTGCAAAGAAGAATGGAGCAAAATTGCAGTGAGTAGATGTACAAGACTGATTGAGACTTATCCACACAGACTCCGTGCTGTTATTGCAGCCAAAGGTGTTTCTACTAAATACTGACTTGAAGGGGGTGAATAATTATGCAAACAATTATTTTTCTTTATATAATTTTGTTTCATTGATATTACTTTGTTGAAATCTGTTTTCACTTTGACCTTAAAGAGTTTTTTCCAATAAATTTTTGTGTGAAAAAAGCCAAATTTTATTGACCATGATTGATTTATGAAAGCAATAAAAGGGTAAAACATCCAAGGGGGTGAATACTTATGATAGGCACTGTATATCTATTCTTCACTGTCTGTTATGGACCAGCACATTAACAGTAGAATTGATTACAATATTTGGAAGAACAGATACCTAAAATTGTATGATATTGAGTCTTGTCCTCGATGGCACAAGACAAAATGGGTTGACATGATAGTTACAATTTAGTCATATTTAGCAGACGTCCTTAAGCACAGAAACTTCTGTTTATAAAGCTGGATGTTTATTGGAGCAATCTGGGTCACACGCCTTGCTTAAGGGTACAACAGCAGTGCCTACCTGAGAATCAAACTCTGGATCACTAAGTTTGACCTGCTGCAACATAACCATTACACTACACCACTGACATATGTTTGTCAGATTAAATAACATGTTTAATTGATTTATTTGCAGGCAGCATGGTGGCTCAGTGGTTAGCACTGTGGCCTCACAGTTTCAGTGGGCAGGCACAATGGGCAGCAGTCCCTGTGTTGAGCTTGCATGTGTTTGCCTGGGTTTTGGAAGTGCTCATCTGTCCAGGGTGTCTCCCTGCCCCATGCCTAATTCATGCTGGGATAAGCTCCATGACCAGCCCCAATTTTTCTGGTTAGTTTTTTGGGGGTTATCTTAAATTACAGATTGAAGAACAAATGCCTTTAATTCCTAGGTTTTCCAGTTCTGTTCAGGTGCACATTGATTTGACAGTGGTGGTAAAAAGGGGTCTGTGGTCTGTCAGTGTAAGCGCTAATGTCGGAGGGGTCCATATCAGTGATGGCATATACGACTACACTAGCCCTAAGAGCTGAGCAGTAAGTGAAGCTCCCTAAAGAGTCCCCTCTGATCCTGCCATTAAGCATGTACAGGCGTAAGGCTCCACAGAGACGCATAAACTCCCTTGGTGTAAGTTGGTGTTAGGTTCAGGGGGTTGTGTGTGATATTCATGTCTTACATCAACAAAAAAAATCTACACACCTTTAACATTTATAATTTAATTGTAATAAAATAAAACATGATTACACAATAGTTCTTCAAATGAACCTGCTAAAAAGCCATTGTTATATACAGGATTGAACTTGTACTGAGGTAAACTGGAGACATCTGAAACTGTGTCTCTCTCCTACCTCTACTCCTACCCAGTGTATCTGTGTACAAATCTGTGTGTGTTTCCACAGGCACATATGTTTAAAAAGTACATAAAATACTGTTTGTGTGTGAGCTATGAAACAGAATTTGGTTGAGTGTATATTTACGTCAGTGTGTGTATGTTATGTGTGCATGTGTATGTATTTGTGAGTGAACATGCATTTTTTTGTGTGTGAGTGTGTCTGTGTATGTATAGGTGAGTGTGTGTTTATGTGTGGGTGGAAATGTCAACTGCCAACACAGTCATTTTCTGCTGTGTTTGCAGTTGTGTCAGTGTGTTTGTTTGTAGCAGTTCCGGTGTGAATGTGTTGATACATCAGAGACTATGAATGTGTGAGTATGTATTTTACAGTGTATGGAGTGTGTGTGTGTGTGTGTGTGGGTGTGTGTGTGTGTGAGAGAGAGACTACTCCAGTTGGCACAGGGACACTGAGGTGTTAGATCTCCACAGTCCAAACCCAGCACAGAGGGGTGTGTGCTCAGTGAAGTTGGTGTGGAATCTGTGCAGGAGGGTCAGTGTGTAAGAGTCAGAGACACTGTAGAAGGACAGAGTGCCGGCCGGATGGTCCACACACACTCCTACTCTGTACACACACACTCGTTCACCATCATCACCATCACACACTCCTACTCTGCGGTAGGGGGAGGGGGGGGCAGCTATGTGTGTTTCATTATTATTGTGACAGACATAGTAACTGTGTTTAGAGCAGTTCAGCCTCCAGGAGTTTTTATTCACTCCAAACCTACAGTCATCATTCTCTCCTTTCCTGCTGATTCCTTTATATGTCACTGCTATATGAACCAATCCCCACTCAAGTACACTCCACTCAGCCTCCCAGTAACAGCGTCCAGACAGACACTCTCTGCACAAAACCTGGCGCCAGCAGTCAAATCTCTCTGGATGATCAGGATATGGCTGCTGCTCTCTCTCTGTGTATGTCACCTTCATGTTCCCCTCGGAAAGAGAAAGCTCTCTGTGTGCTGTGTTTGGATCCAGTGTGAGCTGACAGCCATCTGCAGACCAAAGACATTAATGAGATTAATTATCATTTTTAATATTCATCTCATTATGTGTGATTGAGTGTGTGCGAGAGAAAGAGAGAAACAGGGTTGTGTTTGCATGTGTGTGCACCTCTGTGTGAGTGTGTTCATGTGTGTGTTTGGATTATGTGGGGCTGTTTGTGTGTGTGTTTATGTGTAGGTGTCTAAATCTGAGTGAATTTTTGTAAACACCGTCTGCAAACAAACAAAAACTGAACTCAAAGACCATGAGAAACACACACACACACAGTGCTGTATGTTTGGACAGACTTCTGTCTGAGCGTGAAAGAGAATGGTGAAGAGAAGGACTGAAAAAAAGAGTTGAAAATAGATGTGAAAGAGAGAGGGAGGAGAGAAATGGAGGGAGTGAGTGTTCAGTGCTGACAGACTCACATTTCCTGGGTCCTGGTTTGTTCCTGCTCTCTCCTCCATGGTCCACACTGTAGGAACAGCAGAACAGACAGTGACTGAGTGACACAGTGTGGAAACTCTCTGTACTTAGAGCAGGGTGTCTATGAGGTGCAGTGTGGAAACTCTCTGTACTTACACCAGTGTAAGTGTGTCCAGTTTAGCAGCAGAGAGTGCTCTCACTCCTGAGTCTCCTGGGTGATTGTAGCTCAGATCCAGCTCTCTCAGGTGTGACAGGTTTGAACGCAGAGCTGAAGCCAGAGAATCACAACCTCTCTCTGTGACTCGACAGCCTGACAGCCTGCAGAGAGGAAGAGACCAGCTCTGGACAAACACACCTTTCAGAATCTGAATATAAAATGACAGGGCTGTGGAATTGGTGATTATCATTATCAAACACATAGCAGTGTGTTACACACCTTACAGAATCTGAATATAAAATGACAGGGCTGTGGAATTAGTAGTATACATCTTACCATCTTTATTTTAATGAGTGGGACTGACTCATTTACTTCTTTGTTTTATATCATTGAAGGTATGTAATTAATATTGTAATACTGAATAATTTTCAAAACTAACAATTCAGTATTTTATTCCCTTATGAACACTGAAATTGCTATTGGAAAAACAATCACAGATTGACTGTGCAAAGTGAACAGAAAGCTTTATCCTGAGTCATTATTAATATTTGTGGGATATTTAGTCACATTTGAGCCCTTCATGAAAAAGGGGGTTTGTGTTTGTTACTCACCCCAGTCTCTGCAGTTTACAGTATGGGTCCTCCAGTCCAGCAGAGAGCGCTCTCACTCCTGAATCCTGCAGCTCATTGTCTCTGAGCTCCAGATCTCTCAGCTCTGAGTGGGGGGAATGCAGGACTGAGGCCAGATCATCACAGCAGCCCTCTGTGAGATTACAGCAACCCAGCCTGTGGGGAGAACACACATACACTATAAATATACACCAACCCAGCCTGTGGAGAGAACACACACACACACTATAAATATACACCAACCCAGCCTGTGGAGAGAACACACATACACTATAAATATACACCAAACCAGCCTGTGGAGAGAACACACATACACTATAAATATACACCAAACCAGCCTGTGGAGAGAACACACACACACTATAAATATATGGCACACACAGCCTGGACTCAGCTATGCTGCAGCCCAGCACACACAGCCTGGACTCAGCTATGCTGCAGCCCTGCTGGCTCTGACATGAGAGAGATCTGCCACCTGCTGGGTTTGATCTGCAACAAATTAATAACCTAGAGGGAAGTGAGTAAAAAAATAGATAAATAAATAAATACATAATAATTATTATAATTAGTATACAATGTACATGTTCAATCATAAGCAAATCCTTTGTAAATCAATTAGATATATGGTTTCATATTTGTAGTTTATTTCATTTCACCATACATTTATATTTACATTCTGACTCTAAAAATCTATAGCTGGAACATCCAGGGTCTGTGGTCCTCATCACTTGGTCTGAAGCGCACAGATCCTGAATTTGTAAATAGTTTAGAAAATTTTGACATTGTGCTACTCAGTGAAACCTGGTGTCGTGCTGATATGTCCACAGAATGCCCACCCAACTTTAGAGAGATAATTCTCCCTTCTCTTAAACATACGCATATAAATCATGGCAGAGATTCTGGAGGAATTATTGTGTAGTACAAGGAAGAAATAAATAAATTCATTGACCCAGTAA
Source organism: Albula glossodonta (assembly GCA_019788955.1). Taxonomy (NCBI): domain Eukaryota; kingdom Metazoa; phylum Chordata; class Actinopteri; order Albuliformes; family Albulidae; genus Albula; species Albula glossodonta. The sequence continues at coordinate 95,240 of JAFBMS010000347.1, forward strand.
AAACAGGTGACACTTACCTTTGGTCAAAAATAAATTTAAAAATCTAAAAAAGATATGTACCTATGTGCAATCTAGACCCCCCATTGGATTCTCTCTATTTCAATGCATCCATTTTTAATGATCTGAACACAGACATCTGCCACTTCCAGGCCCAGGGAAGTGTGCTGCTCTGTGGAGACATAAACGCCAAGACAGGTACTCTCCCTGACTTCCTCATCACTGAAGGAAACAAACACATCTTTGGCCAATCTCCTATGTACCACACTCCAATCATAAAAACCACAAACAGCCACGACAATGTAATTCATAAAAATGATAGACAGGTAGTGTCTCTCTGTCAAACCTTGGGTCTGTATATCATTCATGGTAGGATCAGAGGGGACTCCTTTGGAAGGTTCACTTACAGCTCAGCTCTTGGGAACAGTGTGGTAGATTATGCCATTACAGATGTGGACCCCTCTTCCATAATGCATTCACTGTCAGGCAACAAACCTCCCTCAGACCACAGAACAAATGAGCCAGACAACATACAGATGCAGCTCAGCAAGCTGTACGATCTAAAACACACACACACAGATGGCCTCCAAACAACGGAGAAGAATTTGGCAAAGCTCTTAACTCACGTGAAATCACTAACCTTACTAATACCTTTATTAACACACAGTATGAATCTTACAAATCAGGCCTAAATCTGGCTGTTAAACATACTGAGGACATATTTCATAAAGCAGCCAAAAATATCAAACCTGAAAGTACACAAGAATTGTAACCCAAACAACAAATATAAAGAGAAATGGTCTGATGATGAATGTAACTTAATTCGGAAAAAGTTATGGAAACTGTCTAATCAAAAACATCACCAGGCCCAAAACCCATATTTACGCTTGGAGTACTGTGAAACATTTAAACAAAAATACTCTGAAACAGAAAAAATAAAACCACATTAACAAAACTCTCATAGACACTGAAAAATCAATTGATCAAAACTAATTCTGGGAAATGTGGAATAATTTCAATTTGCCACAAAAACCTGCATTAACTTTAAAAAATGGCTCAGTTTGGTAACAATATTTTGAAAACTTGTATAGGACTTGCACAAAACAAATTAACAAAAGAACAAATTGAAATCAAAGAAAAACTCGCATTACTTGAACAATCGATCAAAGACAACCAAAACCCAACTGACACACCGATCACAATGCAGGAATTAACTGAGCATCTCAGAACACTAAAACCAAGAAACTCTTGTGGTTTTGACAACATAAATAATGAGATGCTGAAATATAGTGACCAGTTAATACAAGAGGCCCTACTGAAATTATTCAGTCTATCACCAAGTACTGGCTGCTTCCCTGACACCTGGAACCAAGGGCTTATATCCCCAATTTATAAGTGGAGATAAATTAGAACCCAATAATTACCGAGGCATCTGTGTAAGCAGTAATCTGGGAAGTTTTTTGTAGTATCCTTATTTCAAGAATTATAAACTTCCTTACCAAGCACAGTGTCTGGAGTAAGAGTCAAATTGGATTCCTCCCAAAACATTGCACAACAGATCATATTTACACCCTAAACACCCTCATAGATAAACATGTTCACCAAATTAACAAAGGAAACATCTTTGCATGCTTTATTGACTTTAAAACAGGATTTGATTCTATTTAGCACCAGGGATTAAATTCTAAAATACTTCAAAGTGGTATAGGGGGTATAGTATATGACATCATTAAATCAATGTATTCAGACAACAAATGTGCAGTGAAAATTGACAATCAAAGAACAGAATTCTTCACTCAGGGTTATGGGGCGAGACAGGGTTTCAGCTTGAGTCCAACGTTATTTAACATTTACATTCATGAATTGGACACAATGTTGGAATATTCTGCAGCTCCTGGACTTACTCTACATGACACAGAAATTACATTTTTATTATATGCAGATGACCTGGTTCTGCTGTCACCCACAGAACAAGGGCTACAGCAGACCCTGTCCATCTTGGACAGATCCAAACCAAATACAGACTCAGTGATCACAGCCTGGCCATTGAAACAGGCAGACACAAGCAAACCTGGCACCCCAAAGAAGAGAGGATATGTGATCACTGTGAGACAGGTGAGGCTGAGACAGAGCTACACTTCCTCCTATACTGCACAAATTACACAAACATTCACAAAGGCTTCTTTGAAAATTTTAAAAGAATGTATCCCCATTTTGAAACACTCCCTGTGGAGAGACAATTACCAATCTTACTGGGTGAAGGACACACAGCCTCCCTGGCTGCTCTATATGTAGCAACCTGTCACCGGTGCAGGAATATAATAAATGTATAAATGTTAGTTAATAGTCATTCATTGTATGCATTCATGTTTGTTCCTTTCTTTCCTTGTTATTAATTGTGTTAATTGTTCTGTTATTGTGTTAACTGTACCATTTGCTTTGGCAACACAGCCCATGTCATGCCAATAAAGTACCTTGAAATGATGTTCTGCCTAGTGTTTGAAATATGAGTCTAGAGCAGGTATCACCAACACGGTGCCCGCGGGCACCAGGTCGCCCCCAAGGACCACATGAGTCGTCCACGGGCCTGTTCTAAAAATAGCACAACTCATCGTGAGCTGCGTCTAAAATTTAATTTTATTCTGTTGCTATTCTATTTTAATCACACTTGTATTTATATAGATTTAAAAAAGACAATATCTTAATAATATGTTCATTATACATGAAGTTTAGATAAGTTTAATAACTCTAAGGTTAACGCGCACAATACTGACCATGGTCAGTATTGTGCGCGTGACAAAACCAGTGCTTGTGGAGAGTAAGCTAGCGGCGCTGAATGCAGTTTCTTACCCCAAAAACATGGCAGAAAAAAGAAAGAAAACGTATCACTTTCACAACGAATGGGAGGAGGAATTATTTTTTACAACTGTGAAAGAAACCTACGTGTGTCTCATTTGCGGGGCGACTGTCGCAACAGCAAAGCGGCACGATGTGGAGAGACACTTCACTACGTGTCACAAAAGCTACCATGATAAGTATCCACCTGGAAGCGCACTACGGGCAGAAAAAGCCCATGAGCTAGAGGCAGCTTTGGGTAAGCAACAGTCTTTTTTCACGAGGCCGGCCAAAAACTTACAAAAAGCAACCGAAGCCTCGTTTAGAGCTACACATTTTCTGATCAAGAAGAAGAAGGCATTTTCAGATGGAGAAGTTATCAAAGAAGCAATGTTAATAATTGCTAACACTGTACTTAAAGACGAGAAAAATGGAACCGATCTAATCTCTACTCTCTCCGACGTCAAACTGGGGGCATCTACGATGGCTAGACGAGTGTCAGTTATGTCTGGTAACTTGGTCGATCTGCTGGACCGGGATCTGGTGAAGTGCAGGTGGTTTAGCATCCAGTGCGATGAGTCCGTGGACAGCAGCAGTACAGCGCAGCTGTTGGTTTTTATCCAGATGGTGTTTGATGATTTCTCCACAAGAGAAGAACTCCTGACACTACTGCCCTTAAAGACAACTACGAGAGGAGTTGACATTTATAACACGGTGAAGGAGTTTTTCGTGCAGAAAAAGATACCATTGGAAAAGCTGGTAGCGGTGACTACAGATGGGGCTCTTGCTATGGTCGGCCGACATACAGGTTTCATCGCTCACTGTAAACGTGACCCAGCCTTCCCCAAATTTCTGCATTACCACTGCATCATTCACCAGCAGGCGTTATGTGCGAAAGTGATCGGCTGTGGGCACGTGATGACTCCCGTTGTGAAAATTATAAACAACATCCGTTCCAAAGAAAAAACGCACAGGATTTTCAAGGTGCTATTGGAGGAGATGTCAGCAGAATATGGTGACCTACTGTTACACACAGAAATCCGATGGCTCAGCAGAGGACGAGTTTTACTTTTTTTTGTCACTTTTGGGTGAAATCAAAGAGTTCATGCAGTCCAAAGGCGAAGACGTCTCACTGCTAGAGGACACAGAGTGGACACTTGACCTTGCATTTTTGACGGACATTACTGGGAAACTAAACCACTTGAACTGCGAGCTGCAAGGCAAAGGTAAGACTGTTGTCGATATGATAAGTGCTTTAAATGCATTTAAAGCGAAAATGAACGCCTTCTCTGCAGATTTACAGAGAAAAAAGGTTCTGCACTTTCCCTCTGTGCAGTCAGTGCTGAAAGACAATGCTTCTGCATCTGAGACATTTGACAAAGTTGCAGAAAAGTACATTGAAGTCATAAACAGACTTGGGCAAGAGTTTGAGAATAGGTTTTGTGACCTTAATCAGCTTGAGCCATGTGTGTCAATCAATTCCAATCCTTTCATGAATGGGGACACAACATGCTTTGCTGAGCAACTAAGTGCAATGTTCAACTTGGATGCTGGACAGGTGGAGATTGAAATCATAACATTGCAAAATGACCTCCACCTCAAAGCCTACCAGGCTGCACCAAACTTTTGGTGCCTTGTTGACACAGAGAAGTACAGTGGTCTATGCACAGCAGCTATGAAGGTTGCCAGCCTCTTTGGTTCAACCTATCTCTGTGAATCAGCATTTTCTGACATGAACTTCATCAAGAACAAACACAGAACACGCCTCACTGATGCACATCTGAAAGACTCACTCACAGTTGCAGTGTCAAGTTACACACCAGATTACAACAGACTGGTGAACAGCATGCAATGCCAGTCTTCCCACTAACAAAGAAACAGATACCAGGCAGTGCCATGGCAAAGTTGAATGAAAATATTGAAGAATTGTGTTCAATTTAAAAGTGTGTTCATGACATGTAACAGTTATAATTTTGTTAAACATGCCGCAAATTTGGTCATTAGTTCAAAATGTGACAAGATTTATTTAAAAATATGTAAGTTGATTTTTCTTTAACATTACATAATTGATAACTTTTTGAAACATGGTGCAACATAGTTCATGATTTGTTAAAAGGGTATGTCAGTGGCTAGTGAAAATGGGAATTTTTGTTACGAAATGTAGTGATGTAAGTGATCATCTGAAAATGTAACAATTACTGAGATTAATAGAGATAAAGTGCTGAATATTGATATCTGTTTCCCACCTTGTTGTCATTGTTGATAATAAGAAATCATTAATGTGATCAGTGTCTTCACATAGATGAGTATCATTAATCATTAATAATGTATAACTAAAGGCAAACTGAGCAAATTTGTTATTTCAGAAGAGCGTATCAAACTGGTAGCCCTTCGTATGACTCAGTAACCATGAAGTAGCTCTCAGTTTCAAAAAGGTTGGTGACCCCTTGGTCTAGAGAATGTTGTTTAAATTAATTACTGATTGCTCAGAAAATGGGAAAATTCACAAAGATACTCATCAGGGAATGATAGAATAGCTATCTAATCAGGGTCTAATCTCCCTCTCCCCATGTAAAGCTCTGCAAATTATTAGAGCTTCAGTGCTGATGCAATCACCAAGAAAAGGGCACGCCACGTCCGACAAACTATCTCCTACCTACATGCTGCAGGCTCTGCAGGTGTTCTAATGAGTAACTCCAGGACAGTTTAAGTAAACCTGTTCACTCACTCACTCACATGCACACACACAGACACACACGTGCTCCAGAAGGGGAAGGAGTCAGAGGGAGAGAGACAGGTGATAGCCCCCTGTGGTTGGGCATGTTTATCAAAGGATTCTACATTTGGGGGCATCTTAGGGCTTACCAACAACAAAGAGGGTTGTACCACGCCCAAGTCCGCTTGGATGTACCCCAAATGTACATCCATCTTGGCTGTCATATGTGTTTCGTTTTAGTTTCTGAGTAAAGCTCTGCTCCTTGCCATGATTGAAAAGCCTGTTGCCTCTTTGGTCACTGATTCAGGGGTATTTACAAGGGGGTGGTGTCCATTTGTCCCTCTCAGTTCGTGTCTGGGTGCATGGCAAGGGACCATAAAAGAAGGGAACAGGGTACATTACCATAAAATGCACGTTGCTGTCTCGACACTAGTCTATGGATAGAACACACACATAATCTCACTTTCACACTGAACTTCAACACAAGATAATTCTGGTCAGGAACCACACAGCTGGAAACCCTAAGACTCGTGGGGTTTTATCCTGCTTTAAATTCCTGTGATAGAGGAGTAAGAAGAGAGGGATGGTACCAATGTGGACAAAGGAAGGATGGCTGGAGAGAGGAGAAGTTTGATTGAGAGAAGGAGCTGTTTCGTGTTTCTCTGTTTGGAGCCATAATCACTATTTACTAAAAGTCACAAAGTATACAGCACTACTCACCCCAGTGTCTGTACTTTACAGTTTTGACTCTTCAGTTCAGCACAGAGCAGCTTCACTCCTGAATCTCCCAGGTTATTGTAGCTGAGGTCCAGCTCTCTCAGGTGTGAGTTTGATGACTGGAGAGCTGAGGCCACAATTTCACAGGACTCCTCTGTAAGACCACAGCTGCTGAGTCTGAAAGAAAGGTGATGTGTTAATATTTAACACTTAATATTTTAAATGTAGTATTGATAGTGCTCACTGATAAAGAGTGATAATGAGGATTGTAAGATCTACAATGCTCTGAGGAAGATGTCTGTGCTACACTCTCCAACTGCAGCACTTTACACCTGAGAATAAGATGTCCTGCTCAAGTCTGACAGTTTTACAGCTGTGGTTCTGACCCAAATATCCCCTTTTCCTCTATTCGGTTCTGTCAGAATTTGGGGCTAATGGCCCAGCTACCTTTTCCACAGTCTTTTTAAGGCTAACTCTGGGCTTTAAGCCTCACTCATGGCCCTACTCATGCCCCTGAGCCAATTGTGGACAACAGGGCTAAGGATGGAGTTATCAGATCCTTTTATTCTGTATTTCATTATGAAAGCAAATTCCAGCCTTGAGAGTGAATAGTGAGTTAGCTTGACAAGTTGTGAGAAGTTTGTATTTCCTTCCAATGAGAGTAAAGAAGCAAACATTATCACACAGATAAAGGTTCACAGGAGTAGTCACAGGAAGGTAAGGGGGTTTTTAGTTCACATCTGATCAGCAGTGCAGTGTGTCTCTTCTGATGGTGATCATTTCTCAATGAACTGTGACCAAACCTTTTGATAGTTATTTTTTTTTATGAATGTTACCAAAAAACCCCAACGTAGGAAAAACAGTGTCAAAACAGTGCACATAACTAAGCCATCAGCAGGAAACTTAAATCATTTTTTGATGTTAAACACAATGAAAGTGCCCAGACAAGAAACAAAAACATTAACTCTCTGATACTTACCTGGCATTCTCTGAAAATATTAAAGACAAAATAACAGAACCAAAAAGCAATCAATATTCTAGGCTACTACAGTCTGCTTTCCCTGTTGTCAGGCATCAGTCAGTTTCAGAGCTTGTTTATAATCAGGTCTGCATTTCAGAACATTCACAGTTGCCTCTGTTCAACTTACTGGCCTGAACTTCAGAGCTGAATGATTATGGTTAGAATTATAACGCCAATTATTTTGCAAAACATTGTGATTACAATTATTAATCATTATTATCTGATTCAGGAAACAATACAATAAATAGTTAACGATGAAAATTGTTTCATTGCACTTTATGCATCTTAGACCATGTTCATCTTTTTTCTTTGAAAAATGAATACTGCACTGATTTACAACCAAAGTTGCAACAGCTAGAAAAGCTCATTTTCAATTTTACTGTGGTTCATATTTTCAGTATTTAGTTGGACAAACAACAATGATAAACTGGTATGAAATCTAAGTATTTCCAAATTTTGTGTTTATGTTGCTGCCTTCAATGGGCCCTGTTGTCTCCTGCTCCTGTACTGGCATCACAGTACAGCATTTACCAGGTTCTGGGTCAATGTGCTCAGCATCCAAAGGTATCACAGTCTCCTTATCCTCAAACTCTCATAATATGCTGGATGGAAAGTGCTCAGTAATTCTTTGGAATTGTGTGATTTTTCCCAGTACCTTTAAAGCCTTTGATACTTCAGTATAGTCTGTATAAATACCCACATTTTAAAGTATGATTAAATGCTCACTGTCAATGTCATATATCTAGCATAAATTCATTCTGTGGCACTGTACCATTGAATTACCTGATTCTGCTTGACTTTGCCGTGATAGAGGAGTAAGAAGAGAGGGATGGGACCAATGTGGACAAAGGACGGCTGGAGAGAGGAGAAGTTTGATTGAGAGAAGGAGCTGTTTCAAGTTTCTCTGTATGGAGCCATAATCACAAACTATTTACTAAAGATCACAAAGTACACAGCACTACTCACCCCAGTGTCTGTAGTTTACAGTTTGGACTCTTCAGTCCAGCACAGAGCAGATTCACTCCTGAATCTCCCAGGTTATTGTAGCTGAGGTCCAGCTCTCTCACGGGTGAGTTTGATGATTGGAGAGCTGAGGCCACAATTTCACAGGACTGCTCTGTAAGACAACAGCTGCCGAGTCTGAAAGAAAGAGGTGATGTGTTAATATTTAACACTTAATATGTTAAATGTAGTATTGATAGTGCTCACTGATAAAGACTGATATTGAGGATTGTAAGATCTACAATGCTCTGAGGAAGATGTCTGTGCTACACTCTCCAACTGCAGCACTTTACACCTGAGAATAAGATGTCCTGCTCAAGTCTGACAGTTCTACAGCTGTGGTTCTGACCCAAATAGCCCCTTTTCCTCTATTTAGTTCTGTCAGAATTTGGGGCTAATGGCCCAGCTACCTTTTCCACAGTCTTTTTCAGGCTAACTCTGGGCTTTAAGCCTCACTAATGGCCCTACTCATGCCCCTGAGCCAAGTGTGGAGAGCAGGGCTAAGGATGGAGTTATCAGATTCTTTTGTACTGTATTTCATTATGAAAGCAAATTCCAGCCTTTAGAGGGAATAGTGGGTTAGCTTGACAAGTTGTGACAAGTTTGTATTTCCTTCCAATGAGAGTAAAAAAGCAAACATTATCACACAGATAAAGGTTCACAGGAGTATTCACAGGAAAGCAAGGGGGTTTTTAGTTCACATCTGATCAGCAGTGCAGCATGTCTGTTCTGATGGTGATCATTTCTCAATGACCTGTGGCCAAAGCTTTTGATAGTTATTGGTTTTATGAATTTTACCAAAAAAACCCAGCGTAGGAACACCAATGTCAAAACAGTGCACATCACTGAGCCATCAGCAGGAAACTAAAATCATTTTTTGATGTTAAACACAATGAAAGTGCTCAGATAAGAAACAAAAATATTTACTTCCTGATACTTACCTGCCATTCTCTGAAAAAATTTAAGACAAAATAACAGAACCAAAAAGCAATCAATATTCTAGGTTACTGCAGTCTGCTTTCCCTGTTTTCAGGCATCAGTCAGTTTCAGAGCTTGTTTATAATCAGGTCTGCATTTCAGAACATTCACAGTTGCTTCTGTTCAACTTCCTGGCTTGAAATTCAGAGCTGAATGATTATGGTTAGAATTATAACCCCAATTATTTTGCAAAACCTTGTGATTACAATTATTAATCATTATTATCTGATTCAGGAAACAATACAATAAAAATTAACAATAAAAATTATTTTATTGCACTTTATGCAATAAAATGCAAATGCAAAAAGGTGCATTTGTTTCAGGTGTGAGGAGCTGCGGAAGATCCCTAGATTGGCTAAGTATCCGTCCTTATTGCTAGTTGTGAGGTTGCTTAGGTTTACCGCTTCCCTGTTATCTACTGCTAGTCTTATTGAAGTGTAGTTGTTGCTTTGTTTTTAGTTTCTCTCGTTAACTAATTGTTTGTGTTTCTGCTCGGTGATCGGCCAGCTGTTAATCGTTTCCTAATAGGCTGTGCTTATAGTTTCATTGGAGCGACGCTATATTAGTTTCGTTCACGACAGGCTAGTCAGAAAGGTGCATTTGTTTCAGGTGTGAGGAGCTGCGGAAGATCCCTAGATTGGCTAAGTATCCGTCCTTATTGCTAGTTGTGAGGTTGCTTAGGTTTACCGCTTCCCTGTTATCTACTGCTAGTCTTATTGAAGTGTAGTTGTTGCTTTGTTTTTAGTTTCTCTCGTTAACTAATTGTTTGTGTTTCTGCTTGGTGATTGGCCAGCTGTTAATCGTTTCCTAATAGGCTGTGCTTATAGTTTCACTTGGAGCGACGCTATATTAGTTTCGTTCCCTCCCAGTTGTGTGTTTTCCCTTATTTGAATCTCTTCCCCCATCTTTTTCCGTACTCTCCCTTTCCTCACCGGTTCAGTATGTGTTGCAACCCTATTCCTGTCTGCTCTCTCACTCGCAGAGGGCGCTTTCATCGTCGGCGCCGGAACCTTACTAATCTCTACCCCTTGCTCTCTCCCTGTGTCAACTTCACTGTCACAGGGGGTCTATGGAACTGCCAGTCTGCCACGAAGAAGGCAGACTTCATCTCATCCTACGCCTCCCTGCTCTCTCTGCATTTCCTCGCCCTAACCGAGACCTGGATCACACCAGACAACACCGCAACTCCTGCAGCCCTCTCTTCCTCCTTCTTCTTCTCTCACACCCCCCGGCCATTTGGTCGTGGTACCGGTTTGCTCGTCACACACTCCTGGAAATTCTGTTCTTCCTCTCTCTCACCTTTCCATCTCCACTTTCGAATATCACACTGTTTTTATCCACTATCCCATTAAGCTCTATATTGCTGTTCTCTACCGTCCTCCAGGGCCCCTTGGCAGCTTTCTCGATGAGCTTGACACGCTGCTTAGCTCCTTCCCTGAAGATGGCACCCCGCTGATTGTTTTGGGAGACTTCAGCATCCACCTGGAAGCTTCCCAGTCTGCCGCCTTCCTTCCGTTACTCCACTCCTTCGATCTCTCCCTGCTGCACTCCCCTCCGACCCACAAGTGCGGCAATGTTCTTGACCTCGTCATCCTGAGGAACTGCTCATCCTCGGACCTCACGGTGACCCCTCTACATCAGTCAGACCACCATTTCATTTCTTTCTCCCTTCCTCTTACTCCCCATCCTGCATCCCCTCCACCCTCCCCCTGTGTTACGGTCCGCCGTAACATCCGCTCTGTTTCACCCTCTTCTCTTGCCTCCAAAGTCACTGCTTCCCTTCAACCCCTCGACTCCTTCTCCAATCTTCCCACTGACTCTGCAACTTCCACTCTGCTTTCCTCTCTCTCTTCAGCACTTGACACTCTATGTCCTCTTGTTTCCAAACCAGCACGCACATCTCCTCCCAGTCTGTGGATGTCTGAGGTCCTCCGTACCAACAGGGCCAGACTACAGGCAGCGGAGAGGAAGTGGAAGAAATCCAGGGCCCCATCTGACCTGTCTACCTACCAGTCTCTCCTAGCAACTTTTTCCTCTTCGGTTACCTCTGCCAAAGCCATTTACTACCAATCCAGAATTCTACTTCTAACCCCCGTCAATTGTTCTCTATTTTTTCTTCTCTCCTCAGCACCCCTCCTCCCCCACCACAGTCCTCCTTCTCTGCGGACGACTTCGCAGTTTTCTTTGATGAGAAGATCGCTGGCATCCGCAGATCCTTCAACACCACCTCCACCCATCCTCGCTCCCTTCTCCCCTCACCCTCTCCTTGTTTCTCTACTTTCTCTCCTCTCTCTGCTGCTGATGTCTCTCAGCTCCTGCTCTCCCACAGTCCTACTACCTGTGCTCTTGACCCTATTCCCTCCTCTCTCCTCCAGGCCATCACACCAGACATCCTTCCATTCGTCACCTCCCTTGTGAACTCCTCCTTGTCTTCTGGATGCTTCCCCTCTTCATTCAAGCGAGCCCATGTCTCCCCGCTGCTGAAGAAGCCCACTCTGGACCCATCCGTCATTCACAACTACCGTCCTGTCTCTCTTCTCCCTTTTCTTTCTAAAACCCTTGAACGAGCTGTCTCCAAACAACTATCTTCTTTCTTTTCACAGAACAATCTGCTGGACCCCCATCAGTCCGGCTTCAGACCTGGCCACTCGACAGAGACAGCATTGCTGTCTGTCAGTGAGTCTCTTCATGCTGCGCGGGCAGCCTCTCTCTCTTCTGTCCTGATTCTCCTTGACCTTTCTGCTGCCTTCTACACAGTCGACCATCCCACCCTCCTGTCCTCCCTGGCAGCACTGGGGATCTGCGGCACAGCCCTCGACTGGATTGAGTCCTACCTCTCCGGTCACTCCTTCCAGGTTGCCTGGGCCGGTGCGGTATCGCCACCTCGCCCCCTGGTCACGGATGTTCCTCAAGGCTCCGTCCTTGGTCCCCTCCTCTTCTCCCTCTATACTCGTTCTCTTGGCTCTGTAATCTCTGCTCATGGTCTATCTTACCACTGCTATGCTGACGATACTCAACTCTACCTCTCCTTCTCTCCGTCAGACACCCAGGTTTCTGCTCGCATCTCGGCTTGCCTGAGGGATGTCCAGAGCTGGATGGATAAACACCATCTTAAGCTCAACCCAGGCAAGACCGAGCTGCTCTTCTTTCCTGCTCCTTCCTCTCCCATCTTGGACTTCTCCATCTCGCTTGGGGACACCCTGGTTTCGTCCTCATCCTGTGCGAAGAACCTCGCAGTGGTGATCGACAACAGGCTGTCACACTCCGAGAACATCGCGGCGGTGAGTCGGGCGTGCAGGTTCTTTCTGTACAACATCCGAAGAATCCGCCCCTTCCTCACCACCTACTCTACTCAGCTTCTGGTCCAAGCAATGGTTCTGTCCCGCTTGGATTACTGCAACTCCCTTGTTGCAGGTCTTCCAGCATCCGCCATCAGACCCCTGCAGCTCATCCAGAATGCTGCAGCCCGTCTGATCTACAACCTCCCTAGAGACACTCATGTGACCCCCTTGCTGACTGCCCTCCACTGGCTGCCTGTTATCGCTCGCATCAAATTTAAAACTTTGGTGCTAGCATACCAGGCTGTTAAGGGGACAGCTCCAGCTTACCTCCAGACGATCGTCAGACCCTACACCCCTGCCAGACCCCTCCGTTCTGCCACCTCTGGTCGCCTGAGGCAGCCCCCTCTCCGCTCCTGCACTTCCAGGTCACGTCTGCTGTCTGTCCTGGCCCCCCGGTGGTGGAATGATCTTCCCGTGGAGGTCAGAACAGCAGAGACATTGGCCATCTTCAAGCGCAGACTGAAGACTCACCTCTTCAGGCTGCACCTCTCCCCTCCCCTCCCTTGCTCTTTGTAATGTGTCTATTCCTATTTGCACTTATCTGTGATTGTTTTTAAAACTATGCTCTTAATTTGTGATTGTTTTTAACTAGGCTGTTTAGCAAGTTTGTAGTCTCTAGGGGAGTCCTGATCTATTCGATCACCTTGGCACTTGGGACTTTACCCCTCTCTAGGTTTATCTTCGCACTTTTTGTACTGTTCTTATGCACTTTGCCTTGTAAGTCGCTCTGGATAAGAGCATCTAACAAATGCCCATAATGTAATGTAATGTTATGCATGTTCATCTTTTTTCTTTGAAAATGAATTATGCACTGATTTACAACCAAAGTTGCAACAGCTAGAAAAGCTCATTTTCAGTTTTACTGTGGTTCATATTTTTAGTATTTAGTTGTACAAACAACAATGATAAACTGGTGTGAAATCTAAGTATTTCCAAAATCTGTGTTCATGTTGCTGCCTTCAATGGGCCCTGGCATCTCCTGCTCCTGTGCTTGCTTCACAGTCCAGCGTTTACCAGGTTCTGGGTCAATGTGCTCAGCATCCAAAGGTATCACAGTCTCCTTATCCTCAAACTCTCATAATATGCTGGATGGAAAGTGCTCAGTAATTCTTTGGAATTGAATGATTTTTCCCAGTACCTGGAAAGCCTTTGATACTTCAGTATAGTCTGTATAAATACCCACATTTTGAAGTATGATTAAACTCTCACTGTCAATGTCATATATCTAGCATAAATTCATTCTGTGGCACTGTACCACTGAATTACCCGATTCTGCTTTACTTTGCTGTGATAGAGTGGTAAGAAGAGAGGGATGGAACCAATGTGGACAAAGGAAGGATGGCTGGAGAGAGAAGAAGTTTGAATGAGAGAAGGAGCTGTTTCAAGTTTTTCTGTTTGGAGCCATAATCACTAACTATTGTGGCGGGGCAAGAGGAGGTGCCCCCGTCCAGCGCCGCAGTGCCCACCAACGGTCATCTCAAACCGCCACTGGGAAGACACGATCAGCACGCAGGACAGCGCCGGGCGTGCAGCCAAAGCAGCAGCACCCTGGAGAGCGGCATGGGGCTGCAGACAACCCCAACAAGGAACACCTGCCGCCCTTCAGCAATCAGCCCAGCTGCCGCTACTCCAGGGTGATTGCGGGACTACTTCAGTCGCCGCGGTCCCATGTTCAGGGAGACATACCGTCTCCGCTCTTGGGGTTCTAACCAGCTGTATGTTCTTGCTCTTTACAGACTCTGGCTAGCTGAAGGATCTACGAGGTTCGCAGAGGGAGATTTCCTGCATGCCGGTCCTTCGCCATTGTTTATTTTATTTTATTGCTGGTTGTGTTTCTGGTCGCAGCTGTCTCTTAGCTGCAGACTGTACTCCTTTTGTGTTTTCATTATTAAAACAGGCTGCGAGCCTGGCAAACTCACTCGCTCTTGTGTTTGTGCTTCATTGTGCTGTCCCACCTTGCCGAACCTCCCCGTTCAGCGTCACACTATTTACTAAAAGTCACAAAGTATACAGCACTACTCACCCCAGTGTCTGTACTTTACAGTTTGGACTCTTCAGTCCAGCACAGAGCAGCTTCACTCCTGAATCTCTCAGCTTATTGTAGCTGAGGTCCAGCTCTCTCAGGGGTGAGTCTGATGACTGGAGAGCTGAGGCCACAATTTCACAGGACTGCTCTGTAAGACAACAGCTGCCGAGTCTGAAAGAAAGAGGTGATGTGTTAATATTTAACACTTAATATGTTAATGTAGTATTGATAGTGCTCACTGATAAAGAGTGATAATGAGGATTGTAAGATCTACAATGCTCTGAGGAAGATGTCTGTGCTACACTCTCCAACTGCAGCACTTTACACCTGAGAATAAGATGTCCTGCTCAAGTCTGACAGTTCTACAGCTGTGCTTCTGACCCAGTTAGCTCCTTTTTCTCCATTCAGTTCTGTCAGAATTTGGGGCTAATGGCCCAGCTACCTTTTCCACAGTCTTTTTCAGGCTAACTCTGGGCTTTAAGCCTCACTCATGGCCCTCCTCATGCCCCTGAGCCAATTGTGGAGAGCAGGGCTAAGGATGGAGTTATCAGATCCTTTTATTCTGTATTTCATTATGAAAGCAAATTCCAGCCTTGAGAATGAATAGTGAGTTAGCTTGACAAGTTGTGAGAAGTTTGTATTTCCTTCCAATAAGAGTAAAAAAGCAAACATTATCACACAGATAAAGGTTCACAGGAGTATTCACAGGAAGGCAAGGGGGTTTTAGTTCACATCTGATCAGCAGTGCAGCGTGTCTGTTCTGATGGTGATCATTTCTCAATGACCTGTGACCAAACTTTTTGATAGTTATTGGATTTATGAATGTTACCAAAAAACCCCAACGTAGGAACACCAATGTCAAAACAGTGCACATAATTTAGCGATCAGCAGGAAACTAAAATCATTTTTTTTTATGTTAAACAAAATTAAGCTGCTCAGATAAGAAACAAAAATATTTACTTCCTGATACTTACCTGCCATTCTCTGAAAAAATTAAAAACAAAATCACAGAACCAAAAAGCAATCAATATTCTGGGCTACTACTACTTTCAGAACATTCCCAGGTGTTTATATTCAACTTTCTGGCTTGAAATTCAGAGCTGAATGATTACGGTTAGAATTATAACCCCAATTATTTTGCAAAACATTGTGATTACAATTATTAATCATTATTATGTGATTCAGGAAACAATACAATAAAAATTAACAATAAAAATTATTTTATTGCACTTTATGCATGTTCATCTTTTTTCTTTGAAAAATGAATTATGCACTGATTTACAACCAAAGTTGCAACAGCTAGGAAAGCTCATTTTCAGTTTTACTGTGGTCCGTATTTTTGGTATTTAGTTGTACAAACAACAATGATAAACTGGTGTGAAATCTAAGTATTTCCAAATTTTGTGTTCATGTTGCTGCCTTCAATAGGCCCTGGCATCTCCTGCTCCTGTACTGGCATCACAGTACAGCATTTACCAGGTTCTGGGTCAATGTGCTCAGCATCCAAAGGTATCACAGTCTCCTTATCCTCAAACTCTCATAATATGCTGTATGGAAAGTGCTCAGTAATTCGTTGGAATTGAGTGATTTTTCCCAGTACCTGGAAAGCCTTTGATACTTCAGTATAGTCTGTATAAATACCCACATTTTGAAGTATGATTAAACTCTCACTGTCAATGTCATATATCTAGCATAAATTCATTCTGTGGCACTGTACCACTGAATTACCCGATTCACAAATATACAACCTTATGCTGTGTGCCAGTAAATTCTGTGTAACCCTTTATTAGTTGAAATATAATTTTACACAAGATCTGAATCACCAAACATTTGTGATTAGGGTGACAAGCAAGTAAATATTTTGGCTGTGCATCTTTTTCCCAACTTTTGTTGTGTTTACTCATCTTTACTGTAATAGAAAATAATTAACCTCTACAACAATAATACTCAGTTTTACAATAAAACCAACACAGCTGTAGCATTAATTGGTTGCATAAAACCAGAAATGAAATAACACACAAAGCTGGATCCATTGGGGCCCTTATTCAGAACAGTTTTGCCGTATCTAAATGCTTTGGCTCCTCTCTAAGCTCTGCTGCAGTTACTAAATGAGTCCACTGGAGAGCGCTGTCATCCCTCCACAGAGAACAGGCTTCGACACATTCACACCAAAACTATTGTGAGGATATAATAATGAAGCGCTTCGTTGCAGAGGTACCGCTAGCTTATGGCTATGCGCGGTTTGTGTCGCTCAACTTCACAAGCCACAAATGGCATCCAGATTCAAGTTTCATCTGTCAAAGTCACCAATTTCATGTAAAAGAGAACAGAATATTCAACATATACCTTGTGGGTAGCCAAGCTAGTACCTTGCCAATAGAAAAAGTTTGCTTGGTAGCTGGTACATAAACTCCCTCTCAATCTCTGTCAGGAAAGCTTCTCTGTTGAGTCTCTTATTGTGGCAGGAGAAGCAAGCTCCACTGCTTGTTTGAGCCTAATTGCCAATCAACTTGGCTGTTGACGATATCAGGTTTTAGTAAAAACCTTGCTTTGAGTTCACATAGTTTTTGTACAGGTCTCGCTTTATAATCTTGTAGTCGCCATAATTTAGCCTACTGACACATAGCCTACATTGACTTCAGTTATGACTTGATTGTCTCTTCCCTAGTTCCCCCAAGTTCCGTAACATAAATTTATGTAACCATGATAAATGTAACTGCGAGTAAAATATTTTGCTGTGTCCCACATGGAGTGATGAGGGGTTACCACAGAGCTTGAGGGACTCAAGCTATAGGGACTCAAAATGGCGCCGTCATGTCTGACTCTTGTACCTTTACAAAGTAAACACAATCATAGACGGTCATATGAGACAGCAGTAAAGTAGGTTTGATAATCATATTTAAATTCGGCATGCCGTCAAATCAATGTTTCATCCTGTAGCCAAGTCTTTAGCCTACCAGTTGTGTTCTAAAACATCCATTTGACGAGAGACTTCCACCAAGTAGTCAAGTTCGCACACTCCACTATGACTGGAGTGATCGCCTGTAATGTCCAAGTGGAGCCTGCTGGACTGAGAGCTCCAACAAACTTTTCCTCGTCAAAAGAAAGAAGCCCAGCATTCCAATTGGAAGTGATGATAAAAAAATAGCTTACAATTGATGTGGATTCCAAAATATTTGTGGTAAAACAGGATACATATTCCTAGCTTGATAGTGTCACGGCCTCCCTGGGCAGATACTGCA
This sequence comes from Albula glossodonta, assembly GCA_019788955.1. Lineage (NCBI taxonomy): Eukaryota > Metazoa > Chordata > Actinopteri > Albuliformes > Albulidae > Albula > Albula glossodonta. The sequence continues at coordinate 113,115 of JAFBMS010000347.1, forward strand.
TGCCTGACCTTATTCTGGTTGTCTTTAAATTTGTCTATGCTAGCTATAAGGTTTCTGAGTTTAGTGGCATGCGGCTGATACACTCCGCTTGTTTAAATACAATAAGAAAGAAAAGAGGACTGACGTTGCCTCCGCCGCTTGTACCCAATGCCGGAGCTTCTCATTCTGCGGCCAGCTCGCTCTTGTCACCGGGGACAGACAGCCCGGTCTTGGAACTGCAGAGGCAACAGTTCGTTGCCCCCAGCAATCGATTTGTTCAGCGTTTTCTAAAAGATCCCGACAGCCTGGGCTGAGCGTCACGTTGTCACACAATTTTGTTGGTTAAGGATGAACGAGGAAAAGAAAACCATGGCGAAAAAACAATATTCGAGTGGAGTGTACGGGTTTTGGGAGATCCGCTTCCAGGATTTACCAGACGCCGCCAAACTGCGCGCACAAACCTCACTGGAAATAGCGTTGATCCAACTCACTCACTTATCACTCTCCGGGTCACAGAGTCAAACCACTCTCTCGTTAATTAAACTATGTCAACCCTCGTAAAACACTGTATCCAAACAAGCCGAAGTGCATTTAAGGGACTCAGTAAATTCAAGATTATAAAATTTTACTATCTAAAATGTATTATTTTAACAAAACATATATAGCATCATAACAGGCTCATTTGGGACTAATAAGATCTCCTGGCATTGTTAAAGGGACAACAATAGATCTCAGTACGAAATGGCCTGTCTGTAACAACTGGCTGAATCATCTGAAAATTTATAAACGAATTATCGGAGAATCTCACCAACAGTCAGGGGATGGTCGATTAATTATTGAAAGAATTCTATACCCAACTGGGCTTCTTTTTTAAAACATAAATGTAAGTTTTTTATCTCATTTCAGCCCTGCAGGTCATTATGACTTAGTTGTCACTACAGATCGTCAGTTTTGGAATTATTTATTTTCCTGGGAATATTTATGGTTACAGCCAAAAGAAGTGAAATAATTATTTCCTAGATGCTATTCATAATGAACTCTGAGAAAGCAATCCTAATCTGAACATTTAATTAGATGGGGATTTTAAACCAGCCCTAAATTAACATGGATTTATGACCTCACAGACCCCAACAAAACTGTAATCACATCTCCTTAACCAATATGTTTATGTTTAACCCAACCGGCATTTTAAGAGTCAGGAACACTGATCAAATAGCTGCTTGGAGGAATAAAACTGGCCCATCTAAATCTAGGATCAACCGATGGTTTATATCACATTCATTATGCCCTAACATTGTAAAAGTAGAGGTTGTTCCAACACCACTGTTGGACCAGAACACTCTTGTAATAGCTTTCAGTACTTATGATGTTCATACAAACAGAAAACGCTCTTACTGGAAACATAATACCCCTTTGTTTGGACTTGAAACTACTAGATATCAAATTATAGCATGTATTAATTCTGTCTGGATAAAGCAATGCAGGAAACATTATATGATCTTAACAGGGACCTTCTAAAATTTGAGATACAAAACCATAGCAATGAAATCAGGTTCTGAAAAAAGGGAGGAAAGTGAATTGATCACAAACATTGCATTTTGAAGTACATACAGTGACTATAAAGTAGAAGAAAATTGAACTAAATTAGCTCATTTGAAAAGCAAGGTGAGTCACCAGTACATCTACAAAGCCAAAGGAGTTTCATAAGGACAAGCTATAAATGGCTGGAAGAAGGTGAACATATTGTAATAACTTTTTAAAACTGGAACAACAACATAATATGTGTACTAAATTTAGATGGTCTCTTGATAAAAAAAATCGAGGCCAATCGACACTGAAGAGCAACCAGAGCCAGAGGCATCTTCTACCGAAAGTGTTAGCTTGATGATTACATTAATGTTATTGCATTTTGAAGTTCCTACAATGTACAGTACGGTGCAAAAGTTTTAGGCAGGTGTGGAAAAAATGCTGTAAAGTAAGAATGCTTTCAAAAATATAAATAATAATTGTTTATTTTTATCAATTTACAAAATGCAAAGTGAGCAAAGAAACTAAAATCTAAATAAAATCAATATTTGGTGTTACTACCCTTTGCCTTCAAACCAGCATCATTTCTTATAGGTACACTAGCACAAAGTCAGGGATTTTGTAGGATTATAGTCAGGTGAATGATCAACCAATTATACCAAACAGGTGCTAATGATCATCAATTTCACATAAAGGTTGAAACACAGTCATTAACTGAGACAAACAGCTGTGTAGGAGGCTTAAAACTGGGTGAGGAACAGCCAAACTCTGCTACCAAGGTGATGTTATGGAAGACAGTTTCATGGCACAGGTCATACACCATGGCAAGACTGAGCACAGCAACAAGACACAAGGTAGTTATACTGCATCAGCAAGGTCTCTCTCAGACAAAGATTTCAAAGTAGACTGGGGTTTCAAGATGTGCTGTTCAAGCGCTTTTGAAGAAGCACAAAGAAGTGGGCAACATTGCGGATTGTAGACACAGTGGTCGGCCAAGGAAACTTGGTGCGGCAGATGGAAAAGCACATCAAGCTTATTTCCCCTCGAAATCGGAAGATGTCCAGCAGTGCCATCAGCTCAGAACTGGCAGATACCAGTGGGACCCAGGTACACCCATCTATTGTCAGGAGAAGTCTGGCCAGAAGTGGTCTTCATGGAAGAGTTGCAGCCAAAAAGCCATACCTCCGACATGGAAACAAGGCCAAGCGACTCAACTATGCACGAAAACATAGGAACTGGGGTGCAGAAAAATGGATGCAGCTGCTCTGGACTGATGAGTCAAATTTGAAATATCTGGCTGTAGCAGGAGGCAGTTTGTTAACCGAAGGGATGGAGAGCGGTACAATAGTGAGTGTCTGCAGGCAACAGTGAAGCATGGTGGAGGTTCCTTGCAAGTTTGGGGCTGCATTTCTGCAGATGGAGTTGGAGATTTGGTCAGGATTAGTGTCCTCAATGCTGAGAAATACAGGCAGATACTTATCCATTATGCAATACCATCAGGAAGGTGTGTGATTGGCCCCAAATTTGTTCTGCAGCAGGACAATGACCCCAAACACACAGCCAATGTCATTAAGAACTATCTTCAGCGTAAAGAAGACCAAGAAGTCCTGGAAGTGATGGTATGGCCCCAACAGAGCCCTGATCTCAACATCGAGTCTGTCTGGGATTACGTGAAGAGACAGAAGGATTTGAGGAAGCCTACATCCACAGAAGATCTGTGGTTAGTTCGCCAAGATGTTTGGAACAACCTACCAGCCGAGTTCCTTCAAAAACTGTGTGCAAGTGTACCTAGAAAAATTGATGCTGTTTTGAAGGCAAAGGGTGGTCACACCAAATATTGATTTGATTTAGATTTCTCTTCTGTTCATTCACTGCATTTTGTTAATTGAAAATAAACTGACACTTCCATTTTTGAAAGCATTCTTAGTTTACAGCATTTTTTCACACCTGCCTAAAACTTTTTGCACAGTACTGTATATAAACTAGAAGAAAATTGAACTAAATTAGCTCATTTGAAAAGAAAGGTGAGTCAACAGTACATCTATAATGCCAAAGGAGTTTCATAAGGACAAGCTATAAATGGCTGGAGGAAGGTGAACATATTGTAATTACTTTTTAAAATTGGAACAACAACATAATATCTGAACTAAATTTAAATGGTATCTTGATTTTAAAAAAAAAAACCATGGAAATGACTGGAAAACATGATTTGTGAAATTTTGGGGGGTCTCTAAAACATTGAGAATATGCTATTTTGCCATTCATGTCTATTTTTCTGTATGTTCATCATCATGGATCATGTGTAAAATTAGGCTATTATTGATGTATGATTTATGCATGTTGGTGATTCATCACAAATTCACTTTAATAAAGATACCGACATACATGCTATTCTTACCATCACCATCAAAGCATGGCGGCACAATATCATAAACTTCACTCACTTTAACTCAAAGATCAGAAAAAAAAACTCTTTGTCCCACTCAGTTTGCATGCCGAATCGCCCTTATTCATTTCCCTGTTTTTTAGTCAGCATATAGATATGTCAAAAACAAAACAAGGAAGCTTACTCACAAATTTTGCATTTACCAAAAAATCGAAGCCAATCGTCTCTGAAGAGCAACCAGAGCCAGAGGCGTCTTCTACCGCAAATGTTAGCTTGACGACAAGCTTTAGAATATAGTACATCACTCTGCAGATGTATAGTAGTAGATATGTGTGCCCTGCTTTAGTTGGTCATATCATACTGTGAATTTTGGTTTCGATTCCCATGTGGAGGTTTGATGTGGTCATTAACTGATTATTATATATCAGATGTGCTGACATAAAGTAGGTCGACAAGTTCACACACTGCATTCAGGCCGTAATCTTTACACCTCCCAAATGGAAATACATCAGCACACAGAAGTCATCAACTAGGACCCTCTGCAGTCAATATGTGCAAAACAACAGCATGGATGATTCACACGGTTGGAGAAAAATCAAAACTGGAAATTTAATTGTAAAATGATATGAAACTAAATGTTGGTGCCCAGCATCATCTTGGCTGCCTACATTCCAGAAGACAGTGCCATATAACTGCTCATAACACATGGATAGCAAATCAGATTTATATCTGTCTCATGGAGACTCAGTTATGTGGCCAAGTGTAAATGGAATGTGTTTACACCGTCGGATATATTCAATCAGTCCAACACGCATGGTGACCAAGTGTAAAAGTACTCCCTAAGTCTACTGAGTTCATGTTCAGTCTGGGAAAACTGGGAAAAGCCCTGGGCCAAATAGGATTATGGGAAAACTACTTAAAATATGTGCATTACAGCTGTGATATTTTCTCCTATGAGTTCAACCTATCCATAGAACGATAAGAGAGTACCCAAACTCTACAAGGAGTCAATCATTGTTACCCATAGCAAAGAACAAAACCCCCAAAGAACTCAGTGGCACTGACCTCATTGGTCATGAAATCATTTGAGAGATTGGTCAAGTAAAAGCTACATAGCAAAGTGGAGGGTTTACTAGACCCAATGCAATTTGCCAATAAAGCTAATAGAGGTGTTGAGGACAGGTCTGCTTTTAACACAATTCAGCAACACCTACTGTCACTTTTTACACAATACATTAACCTCATGTCACTTTTTGATGTTTATGTTAATATTGCAAAATGGATTGTGGAAAATGTTCATCAAGTAAAACATATCAAGTAATATTGTTATTATTACAATTATTTCATATTGTTTCTGGCTGAAACTTAGTGGCCAGTTAGTTATAAAAGTCAGAGTAATGTTTTAACCCTCAATCTGTGATGTTTGACCACTATGATCAAGACCTATCACAGAACTTTATTCTGAATTTATTTCTACTGCTAGGCAAACATCATAATGAAATTTTCTTTTATTCTGTAAGACAATATAATTAAATATTTATGAAAGTCCAAAACATGAAAGTTGTAAAATGCAAAATTAAAAAAATATATATTATCTCTACAATTTCCTCTATTGAATATCAAATGTCTCTTTCATTCTTTCTTTCTAAGCTCTTTCTCTTTGTTTCCACAGTCTCACCATCTCTTTCCCTAGTATTTCCCTCACTGTGTATGTGGGGCGCAGGATGGGAGGGGCCTTCTAGGGTTGGGGTGAGTTGGATTGGGTTGGACAGACTCAGGTGGGGGGTATGGGAGGGACAGGCAGGTGGGGTGTTGGTCATGGGTGGATGACATGATCCCCCTGACAGGGGCAGCATCTAAGTTAGATTTTGTCTGAGTATTTGAGACATAGACATTTGAACACTATTCACAAATTCACAAGCAATAAAAAACTATTTTTTAAAACAATTTTGTAAAATGTGTAATTTCATAACTGTGGGATTTTTAGTTTCCCAGAGTGATCATTTCTGAAACTCCAAAGAATCAATATGCTTTTGAGAGAGTGAGCAGCACCCTGGTGGTGAGTGTTTAAACACAGGTCAAATACATGAGCATGTCATCAGCTAACACGACCGTTAGGAAAGTGGTGAGTGAGTTCCTAACTCAATCAAATGACTGGGCATCAGATACATTCTGTGTGTGGAGAACAGCTTCACACGATGCGATCATATTTAAAGACAGGACTGCATAACAGAATATACCATCATTATCTCCACTGTGAGTCACAGTTTTAGATTAAGTGTCCTTTTAGCCAGAAGAGCAAAGACCCTTTGCTTACTCTTAGTGGTGAAAGATTTAATAATCTTGTAATGTTGGTTTTGCAAGCTGTGTTTGGATTGTACTTGAGTCTCCTGCAGATATCAACACTGTTCATCTCATGAGGACCTGGGGAGGAAGCCGCCAAGTCCAACTCCACAACCATCGCCGAAAGAGCTGCAAGGAGCACCGGGCATCCAGTGGACACCAGAGGAGTTGTCATGCAAAATTTAATCCGTCCAGGAAATTTGATCCAGCCTGACGCAACGATGGGTTCTGAACAGCGGCCATAGCATCTGTTGCTGTAATAACGCCGGGATGATCTAATGTTTAGAAAGTTAGGAAATTAAATCACTCTCAGTTTTGCAAGACCATACCTCAGAGGGATTAACACTACCTCATGAAGAGAGCGGAGTTAAATCATTTTAGTGCAGTTTTGAGATTTTTACTATGAATGAGGATGTATTGAATATGATGATAACTACACTGAAGTTGATATCTAATATGACATATAATATAGGACCTCAGCACTGTAATATGGGTTGTTTCGTTCAAATCTGACACCAGGAGGGTTCTAGAAGAGGGTAGAGTTTGTACAGGGGCCAGGAAATGGCTGGGCCAGGTCAAACCCCACCCCTCTGCAGTAGGCAGAGTGAGCCACATTCCCAGCACCAGCACACTGGGGAGCAACAGGGATGGGGTGTGCTATCACAGCATGCCCAAGCTGTGCAGGAAATGCAGTGAGCTCGCAACCCCCTGTCACCACCCCCCCTCCCCCCAACCCCTACCTCTACACCTAGAGCACAAATTCCACATTCATAGAGGATGCTGTGGAGATGAGGAGGACATAAACTGAAGTAAAATTTGGCACTTAAGCTGGAACAATAAAAATGCTTTAAATATTGAACAGAATTTAAAGTTGTAGATTCATTTTCTGCATCCTACTAGGCCACTTGTTAAAAACATCACATTCAGATTAATGCATTTTACCATGGATTTTCTTTCATGTATACACACCCATTGGTATAGTAGCGAGCAGAAAAATGGTTTCTGTCCCTTTGGAACAGATAATATAAAGTTTTGAAATTGTGTATGTTAGCATACTCTGAGGGAAGATAGAGGCTTCTTTTCATAATACAGTTATATTCAAAATACAACTGTGTGAAGTTCATGGCACATTTTCTCACATAATTATAAACTGTTTATTCAAATTTCAGTGTCAATCATCTGCATTATGAATGATGTAACAGTACTCACTTGGCCTTCCTGCAGTTCCTCACTACTGGTACCAGTCTCTGCTGACCTGCTGCTGATGTGTTGTACATCTTCAAGTCAAACTCATCCAGGACCTCCTCTGACATCAGTAACACAAAGGCCAGAGCTGAGCATTGGTGTGGTTCCAGCTCTTCATCAGAAAGTCTTCCTGATCTCAGGGAAGTCTGGATTTCCCCCACGAGAGAGTTGTCATTCAGTTCATTCAGACAGTGGAACAGATTGATGGTCCTCTCTGCTGAAGACTCTTCACTGATCTTCTGCTTAATATACTGGACTGTTTTGGACCTTATGCTCTCTGATTTGCTTTCTATGTCTGTCAATGTGCTTCCTATTTGTGTGAATAGACTTCTGAATAAGCCTATGAGTCCGCTTCCTATCTGTATCAGTGGGTCTGACACAAGTGATGCGCTTACGATATATGTCAGTGAGCCTGACACAAGTGATCTGCTTCCTGTCTGTGTCAGTGGGTCTGACACAGGTGATCTGCTTCCTGTCTCTGTCAGTGAGTCTGACACAGGTGATCTGCTTTCTGTCTGTGTCAGTAGTTCTCCTAAGAGAGTCTGAGTGGAGTCCAGTGAGAGGCCCAGGAGGAATCGGAGGAAAAGGTCCAGGTGTCCATTCTTACTCTGTAAGGCCTCATCCACTGCACTCCTGTGTACCTCAGACAGCTGCATTCTGTCAGTTTTAGGTTTTGACTCTTCTGGTCTGAGTGCATTTCTCTTCTCATTTACACATGAATGAAACACAAACAAGGCAGCCAGAAACTCCTGAATGCTCAGATGCACAAAGCAGTAGACTTTCTCCTGATGCAACCCAGACTCCTCTTTAAAGATTTCTGTGCACACCCCAGAGTACTCTGAAGCTTCACTGACATCAATGCCACTCTCTCTCAGGTCCTCTTCATAGAATATCAGATTGCCCTTTTGCAGCTGTAGAAAAGCCAGCTTCCCCAGTTTCAGGATCATTTCTGCATCTGATGCTGAGATCTTCTTTGGGTTTGTCTCATTGGTGCCATGATACTTCTGATTCTTCACATTGGTCTGAATGAGCAGGAAGTGTGTGTACATTTCAGTCAGAGTTCTGGGCAGTTCTCCACTGTCTGCTTTACCCAACAATGTCTCCAGAACTGTAGCAGAAATCCAGCAGAAGACTGGAATGTGACACATGATGTAGAGACTCCGGGATGACTTTATATGTGAGATAATTCTGCTGGCCAGGTTCTGATCTCTGATTCTCTTCCTGAAGTACTCTTCCTTCTGTGGGTCATTGAACCCTCGTATCTCTGTCACCTGGTGGACACACTCAGGAAGGATCTGATTGGCTGCTGCTGGTCGGGAGGTGATCCAGAGGAGAGCAGAGGGAAGCAGATTCCCCTTAATGAGGTTGGTCAGCAGCACGTCCACTGATGCTGACTCTGTTACATCATAGCAGATCTCATTGTTCTGGAAATCTAGAGAAAGTCGACACTCATCCAGACCATCAAAGATGAACACAACTTTGACTCCATCATGTTCAACACTTTCAATCTCTTTCAGCTGTGGAAAGTAGTGCTGGAGGAGTTGCATCAGACTGAATTCTCTCTCCTTCTTTAAGTTCAGGTCTCGGAAAGGAAGAGTGAAGATTAAATTAATATCCTGATTGGCTTTCCCTTCTGTCCAGTCCAGAATGAACTTCTGCACAGAGACAGTTTTCCCAATGCCAGCGATGCCCTTTGTAAGCACCGTTCTGATGTGTTTCTCCTGTCCAGGTAAAGGTTTAAAGATGTCATTGCAGAGGATTGCAGTCTCCTGTGTGGTTTGTCTCTTGGATGCTGCCTCAATCTGTCTGACCTCATGTTCATTATTGACCCCCCCACCTCCCCCCTCTGTGATGTAGAGCTCTGTATAGATCTCATTGAGGAGGGTTGGGTGGCCCTGCTGTACCAAACCTTCAAATATGCGTTCAAACTTCTTCTTCAGATCAGATTTCAGTGTCTGTTGGGCTCTTGTGAGTTTTTCTGAGAAGAGGAAATATGACAGATAATTGACTTATACTTAAAAAAAAATCATCTGTTGAAAACATTGTTATGAACTTTTCCCCGTGACACAATATTTTACACAAGTCTGTCACACAGTGTGTTACACATCACTCCAACAATCTGCACAAATGGTGAACAGAAATAGATTCTGCCTTGTTCATGAACACACACCAGAGTAGGGGAACTATAGAGCATAAGGTTTAACCAACGTGAAATGAGATGAAGAGATTAAGTGAATCTATGAGATGAAGTGAAAATGTACAGACAGATAATACTAGATCCATATATACATAAACCCATCATAGCAGTATAAATAATCAGGTATATCTGCTCTAAACTGTACAGGCGGCTTCACAACCTGGTGCAGACGGCCACTCAGTTTAGATGAAATTTCAGAACTTTTTCTACATATGTTAAGATCACACAATTCTAATATCTTATTAACAGTAATAATATCATAAATTGAGTTTCATTTGGTGGCTGTTGGTGGAATGATGTATTATTCTTGTGATGCTGAAATGCTGAAAATGCTTTTCAGATGTTGGAACAGAACACTAAAATACGGCCTGTTTGGCACAGTCATATTTTTCTGTGTTATCTGGCATGTGCTCTCTGACTATTATTTTAACATATCCATTATTCTGGTGTTAAATGAGCACTACAGCCACTTTATGAAGAACTGCACCTGCCTGTGGTGCTCATTTGACACCACACTAAGGAAATAAGAGATACAGAAAAGTAGAGGCAGAAAACCTGCACTAACAAACATGGAAAAATAAGGATGTGTGATGCATTCACTCATTTAAAGGGAATGTGGAAAACATCCTGTTTGGTCAGTGCATGATCAAAGCTTTAAATCAGTACTTTGCTCTATCTGCTTCTCTTTCAGACATTAAACTGCTAAACTGATTCTGCCACAGCTTTTTAAATCTGCATTAATGAGCTTTTTCCAACATTTATATCCTTACATAAGGGGCCTGTGTGTTGCACATCTCTCTCAGGGCCAGGTTTACTAAGGAATAGTCACAGCACAAACACATTCACTCTTTAGTGGCTTGTTTGCAGTTGCTAATACAGATATATTAATGACTGATTTACACAAAATAGTGTCTTACTCTTCTGCTCATCTCTCTCCAGTGAGTCAGCGATATCCTTCTGCTTCATTTTCCTCAGGATGTGGAGTGTGATCTTCAGAGATCTCTCACTGCCACAGGTCTCCAGCATCTTCTCAACTACATGCAAGGCCTCAAGGTCCTCCTGTTGTCTATCAGTGCATTCTGGGTAATTCTGACTCAGATGGTTCTGAAACTGTTTCAACTCCTCCTTCTTCAACTTCATCAGAGTATGCTGGAGAGCCTGAAATAAACACATGTTGAGGTGTGCTATATCAGAGTGACTGAAATAAACACATGAAGTGGTGTGCTGTATCAGAGAGACTGAAATAAACACATGAAGAGGTGTGCTGTATCAGAGTGACTGAAATAAACACATGAAGAGGTGTGCTGTATCAGAGAGACTGAAATAAACACATGAAGAGGTGTGCTGTATCAGAGTGACTGAAATAAACACATGAAGAGGTGTGTTGTATAAGAGACTGAAATAAACACATGAAGAGGTGTGCTGCATCGGAGAGACTGAAATAAACACATGAAGAGGTGTGCTGCATCAGAGAGACTGAAATAAACACATGAAGAGGTGTGTTGTATAAGAGAGACTGAAATAAACACATGAAGAGGTGTGCTGCATCAGAAAGACTGAAATAAACACATGAAGAGGTGTGTTGTATAAGAGAGACTGAAATAAACACATGAAGAGGTGTGCTGCATCAGAAAGACTGAAATAAACACATGAAGAGGTGTGTTGTATACGAGAGACTGAAAAAAACACATGAAGAGGTGTGCTAAATCAGAGAGACTGGCATAAACACATGAAGAGGTGTGCTGTATCAGAGAGACTGAAATAAACACATGAAGAGGTGTGCTGTATAAGAGAGACTGAAATAAACACATGAAGAGGTGTGCTGCATCAGAGAGACTGAAATAAACACATGAAGAGGTGTGTTGTATCAGAGAGACTGAAATAAACACATGAAGAGGTGTGCTGTATCAGAGTGACTGAAATAAACACATGAAGAGGTGTGCTGTATCAGAGAGACTGAAATAAACACATAAAGAGATGTGCAATAATTCACTCCAGTTCTGTGAAGTTCAGCTTTTGCTTTTGATTGATGACTTTGTAGAGGCAGTAGTTCAGATTAGTCATGCTTTCCCTGAGAGTAATTGAATTTTTTTGTGAATCTGGATAAATAGACTGCTGCATATCATTATGCAAGACAAACTGTGCTCTCCATGTCCGCTGCAGATTCTCAGGTTCCCAAATGCTCGCCATTTTTCAGTCCCAGGAATTTTTTATGCCCCGGAAAAGGCTGAAGTAACATTTAAAATGCTTATAATAAAAGGGATGAATCTGGTCCTGGATGATTGGCTGAAACCACATTCCAGCTCTGTGTTTATTCTTGGGTTGTGCTCCAAACGAGGTGTGTGTTCCCTACAACATACACCCTGTGAGTGTGTTCCCTGCACCCTACACCCTGTGAGTGTGTTCCCTGCACCCTACACCCTGTGAGTGTGTTCCCTGCACCCTACACCCTGCACTAGTAGAGAGTGTAGTAGATGTGATAGTGGTTCTCCATCTCTAAGTAATTGTCTTGGCCATAGCCATTAACAATGATGCTGGGTGTTTGAGTCACATAACAGCTGTTACATTACCAATGTGGACTTCCTGCCATAGCCAGTAACAGTGCTGCTGGGAGTCTGAGTCTCATAACAAACATGTACCTACACTGTAATTTGTGTGTGATTGTGATTCATTAGAATTAGGGGTTTTTAGCAGGGCACTTCATTTGAATGTGTGCAATTACACCACATCAGAGTGAAAGGTTCGTCATTCTAACAGTTATGAGCGTGAAAAAAAGAGTTGAAATAAAGAGTATTCTCTAAGCCAAACCCCATGATGATTAATACATAGATGAAGAAATATCACACCTTTTTTGTGGGGTTTACATCCATACACTGCTCTCTCCTCTCTGGACTCTTCTGTTCCAGATGGCTGGACTCTGCTGATTGCTGGACACTGCAAAGAGGTTTGTGAGGAATCAGAGATCTGCCAGTAAGAAACAGTGAATGAAGAAAAAGTACATAAGAAGAGTGCATGAAAATGTTTTAGAGAAGCTCAATCATTAGACCTCTGTCTTGTAAAACCGGGTACACCCACGCAGGGGTGGGGGGTTTGTGGGGCTGGGGTGTTTGGGGGTAGGTTGGGTCACTCATACTTATATCAAACAGTGAACCTGTGGGTAAAATGTACCTAACCATATAATGAACCAATGAAATAGCCTTTGGGGCGTGAAACAAAAGTTGATAATTGTTCAAGAAATGTTCACTTCCGTATCATGAGACTAGATTACACATGCCTCTAATTTAACTGTATCTTCAAGCACTAGATAACACGACTCAAACCTTTCAAGAAACATCATCACTGATGCACCCTCTCTCAACAGCATGGGAAAAGACCCTAACACCAGAGTCTGGGTCTCTAATGTTAAAGGTTATCAAAATGACATCCCGAGTGTTTGGTAACTGCTCTGTTTCATAATTGTAAAGGAAAAATTCTGTGTATAATGCTTATCATATTGCTTATGTTAGTACCTTCACACTGTGACATTCTGGTCCTGTGGTTTAGGCAGAGCTTGTTCTTTGTGTTAAGATAAAGGCAGCTGAAGTTGTTGATATGTTACGCCTAACAGAGACATATGGAGAGAGCCTTTTTGACAAACAAACTGTCCATATGAAAATTGTTGCAGAGTGGGATTGGCTTTTTGTCCACTGAAGGCACCTGCTCATGTAAACACATCAAAGGTGATGCTCTAGGCAGATCCCAAAACAGCCACGTCAGCTAATTTTATCATCCCCATTATCAGGTGGTGTACAGTCTTAGTTCCTTCAACATTGTACATATCCCGCTGTGAGAACTGTTCCCTCTGCACAAACCTCCTGATAAAAAGCTTCTCTGAAGAAGCCTGGGTCTCCCCAGCCTTATGGAAACTAAGGAGTGTATGGTGGAGGCAGTGACACTAACAAACCAGTTTTCCAGGAGCAAATGGTCCTAAAATGGCACCCTGTTTTACTGTGTGATATAACACAGAACCCTGCAGGCCAGAAAGATGTCGTACATGTCAGGAGGTGAGCCTGACGTGCCGCTGCTTGGGTGAGTTTTTCTTCATTGGTAATTTGGGGCACGCGTGCGGTATGTGGATCGGGGTGGGTTGTCTCCCTTGCTTTGCCTGATTGGTAATCTGCCGCAGCTGTCTCTTGAGAGCGGGGGACGAGGCAGCCTTGGCTCGGGCAGCTTGGAAGGAACCTGCAGTATGCTGGGTTTTTAGACGGGGTTATTTTTGTTTATTTGAAAGTTTCGATTTGTTTCGGTTGTTTTTGAGTTTTGAATTTTTGCCGGCGATTTCGTTGTTTTTTTGGTTTCGTTTTTTCCTTTCGGTTTTGTTTATTTTTCCTTCCTTAAGAAATCCCACGGGGGGATTTCTTTTTAGGGTGCGTGTGAGTGAAGAGGAGGCAGGGACTGCACGCCTGGAACCGTGTCGGCGACCGACTGAGGGAAGGGACGGAGGAACCCCAATATCCAGCGCTAGAGGAGGGAGAAGGCGACGGCGGCGAAGCTGCTACCCCGGGCTGGGCAGAAGGCGAGCGGGGGCATGCCCCGGTGGTGAGAGGAACGTAACCACAAAAGCAAACAGCGTGTGTGTGTGTCCTTGCTCTGCCCAGTCCACAGAGGGGTGACCTGGTGTTTTGCCTCTCCCTCTCTAGCCTTCCCTGTCCCAGGCCCAGCGGAGTTGGAAGACTGGGAGTCCACCAGCGTGCGGTCGCGGCGGTTCCTGGAGGCTGGAGGAGCGGCAGTCTCTGCCTGGTTTTCGTTGGTTTTGTTTTTTATTTTGGGGCGCGGAGGAGGCCCGGCTTCTGGTGGCGCGGGCCAAGTCGCGCCCCACCCTTAGTTCCGTTTGTGTGAATGCGTGTGAGTGTGTGGACCTCCCTCCCAGCGTGAGTTACTCCCCCCTGTGTGACCAAGAGGGGGCTGGCCTGTGCCGTGTGGGCAGGCCTGGGAGAGGGTCTCAATCTTAACACTGTGTGGAATGAGTGTGGCACAGGGTTACCTTGTTGGCGTGGTTTGGATTGCGGTGTAGGTGTGGGGAAGTCCCTCTCCCGGGAGTTCTCTCACGCGACACCGGGCCAGCCAGTAGGGGCTAGCGGAGGAGGGGGGAGTTGGAAAGGGGGAGGGGAGGTCAAAGTGGGTGGCTGCCCGAGCATGAGTTTTGCTGTTTTAAAAAAAAAACCTAATAAAGTCTCTGCTGACCTGACTCCCTGTGTCTTGGTTGTTCGTGTGGGTGGGTCCCAGTACCTGTGTGGGAGGGTCATCAGGAGGCGCTAGCGTGACTCCTGACACCCTTCATTTTTGGCATAGTCGGCAGGATCCACCCTTTCCAGCTCACGGACACCATGGAAGGGCGGGGGGGGCTGGGCGTGGGTTGCCATTGGGCGGGGCAGGGAGTATGACTGTGCCCTGGTTCATGTGCGCTCCGTGGGTCCCCAAGTTTTCTGGTGAGGAGGGCCCTACCAAGTTTGGGGAATGGCGGGATCAGATGCAGGCTATGCTCCGGGCACAGGGTCTCACTGAAGTCCAGCAGGTGGACTTCATGGTGGGGGCTCTAGAAGGGCGTGCCCGGCGGGAGGTGCTGCTAGTTCCGGCTGAGCGGCGGAACACGGTGGCCCTGGTGTGGGCCCTTTTGGAGGAGCTATTTGGTCGTCCGGTCCCCCTGGCTGTGGCCCGCTCCCGTTTTTTCCAATGCCACCAGAGCTCGGAGGAGGCGCTGGAGGTGTACCTCTTGCGGCTGAGGGAGCTGCATGCGAGGTGGCGGGCCCGGGAGCCAGGGGATGAGAGGGTGGATGACGAGATCCTTCGGGATCAGTTCCTCCTGGGCCTGCGGGGGGGCCCCGTGAGGCAGGAGCTCCAGCGGCAGGTGAGGCGCCAACCGGCTAGCACCTTCTCGGAGGTGTGCCGGGAGGCCCAGGAACTGGAGCTGGAGCAGCGAGGGGATGAAGGGGCTGCTTGCTTTGTTTCTCGTTCTGATCCAGCTACGGCGCCTGTGGTTCCAGCGCCGGCAATGGACGTGGAGCGGTGGAAGGAGGAGGTGCGAGCGGAGCTGTGGCGGGAGCTCCAGGACCAGATGGCGACCCTGGGGAAGACCCTGATTAACGAGATTCAGCAGCAGTTGGCGCAGGCCCCACCCCCCCAGACGGTGGCGCTGCAGGGGCAGGGCCGGGCTGGGACCGGTCCCGGACGGAGGTCGGGTCGGTTCCAGTGGGATGCTGCAGGTCAGCCGGTCTGCGCGGAGTGTGGACAGGCTGGCCATAGGCAGCGAGACTGCCCCCAGCGGCCGCCGTTAAACTCCCAACCCCATCCGCAGTAGGGCGTGCGGGCGGGGTGCAACAGCAGGGAGGTGAGGGAAGCCCACCTCGAGAAGACATCCTGGGGGTATGCCCTGAGGTGGTGGTGGAAGCAGGGGGGGTAAAAGTGCCATGCACCCTGGACACGGGCTCACAGGTTACCCTGTTTAGCGAGGGGTTTTTTCGGCAATGGTATGGAGATCTGCCAGTGCGGGACACCTCCAACCTCCAGTGGCTGACCCTCCGGGCGGCCAACGGGTTGGATATTCCATTCGTGGGGTATGTTGTGATGGATTTTGTGGTCGGGGGTGTAAAGGTGCCGGGAAAAGGGGCGATCATTGTCCGAGACCGGTGTCTGGGGTCAGACACTGCGGTCTTGGGCATGAATGTGGGTCCCCCTCCGCTTGATTAACGTGCACCCCTACCCTCTCTCCTTGCCCCGGCGGCGGCCCCTGGCCACGGTGTCCCACATTCTCCCCTCGCAGATACAGGGTGGGCGTGACCTGGTGCTGCGGACCCCCCGCCCGGGGGAGGTAGAGGTGGATGTGTGCACCGCGCAGGCACCCTTAGGGGTGGGGAGTCCTCTGTCTCCTCCAGAGCTGGAGGGCCTCACCCCAGAACAACAGGGCCGGGCATGGGACCTGCTGGAGCGGTGGGCGGGGGTGTTCGCGGCGCATGAGGAGGACTTTGGCCGCACCGAGGTAATTTACCATCAGATACCTACCGGTAATGCTCCCCCCTGTCGGGAACGATATCGCCCTCTTCCCCCAGGTCTGTACCCGGAGCTGCGGTCCTTGGTGCAGGGGATGCTGGAGGGCGGGTGATCACGGAGAGCTCGAGTCCCTGGGCCGCGCCTGTGGTCCTGGTCCGGAAGAAGGATGGTGCCTGGCGGTTCTGCGTGGACTACCGCCGCCTCAACGCGGTCACCCACAAGGATGCCTACCCGCTCCCCCGGATTGAGGAATCACTCACGGGGATGAAGTGTGCTGAGTGGTTCTCGACCTTAGATCTGGCGAGCAGGTATTGGCAGGTGGCGGTGGACCCGCGGGACCGTGAGAAGACTGCCTTTGCCACACCCCTTGGGCTCTTCCAGTTTGAGCGGATGCCTTTTGGCTTATGCAATGCTCCAGCGACCTTCCAGCGGCTGATGCAGAGGTGTCTGGGGGACCTGGTAAATGATTCCATTTTAATTTATTTGGATGATATCGTGGTTTTTTCCCCAGACTTCTCCAGCCATCTGCATCACCTGGAGGCGGTGTTTGAGCGGCTGAGCCAGTACGGGCTGAAGCTCCAGCCCCAGAAGTGCCGATTCTTCCGGAAGGAAGTACGGTACCTGGGGCATGTGGTGAGTTCCGCGGGGGTGGCTACGGACCCGGACAAGACGGCTGCGGTCCGGGACTGGCCGGCGCCTGAGACGGTGCGGCAGGTGAGGGCCTTTCTCGGGTTTGCCGGCTACTATCGACGGTTCATCCCCGCTTTCTCTAAGATCGCGGCTCCCCTGCACCGGTTGCT
The DNA here is from genome assembly GCA_019788955.1 of Albula glossodonta. Taxonomy (NCBI): domain Eukaryota; kingdom Metazoa; phylum Chordata; class Actinopteri; order Albuliformes; family Albulidae; genus Albula; species Albula glossodonta. The sequence continues at coordinate 130,618 of JAFBMS010000347.1, forward strand.
GGAGGGGACTGCGGCCCGGGGTAAGAGCACGTGGCGGGTGGAGTGGGGCACCGAGTGTCAGTGCGCCTTTGAGGGGTTGAAGGTGGCCCTGCTCTCTGCGCCAGTGCTCGCGTATGCAGACTTTTCCCTTCCTTTCCGTCTTTACACAGATGCGAGTATGGAGGGGCTGGGGGCCGTCCTGTCCCAGGTGCAGGGCGGAAAGGAGAGGGTGATTGCGTACGCCAGTCGGAGCCTGCACCCCGCTGAGAGGAACGACCAGAACTACAGCGCCTTCAAGCTGGAGCTGCTGGCCCTGAAATGGGCCGTGACAGAGAAGTTTAAGGATTACCTCTGGGGCGTAAAAGTCACGGCCTACACTGACCACAATCCCCTGGTACATCTGTCCACGGCGCGGCTGGGGGCGACAGAGCAGCGGTGGGTGGGTCAGCTGGCCAGCTTTGACCTGGAAATCAAGTACCGGCCAGGGGCCCGCAACGCTAATGCTGATTCGCTGTCCCGGCTGCCCGAGGGCCCAGGGGTTGTGGAGGTGGGTCAGGTGTCCAGTGGCCCAGCAGTGGAGGATGCCTGGGACTGGTCGGCTCTGCAGCGGGAGGATGACCATCTGCGGGCCCTGGCGGAGCGTGTGCGGCAGGGGGAGCCCCCTCGGCGGGAGGAGAGGAGGCTGGCCCCACCGGAGGAGGGTAGGTGGTGGAGGGAGTGGGAGCGTTTGCGGATTGAGGGGGGTGTCCTGTACCGCCGGGTGTTAGATCCCCTGGAGGATGGGCCGCTGCTGCAGGTACTGGTGCCCCGGAGGGTGGCGCGGGGCGTCTGGCAGCGGTACCATCAGGCCTTGGGCCATCTGGGTGCCAATAAGGTGGAGGCTGTCCTGTGTCGGCGGTTCTACTGGCCGGGGTTGGGGAACGACATCCGGCGGTGGACCGCCGAGTGCGGGCAGTGCGTGGTGGCCAAGGCCGGGCCGGAGGTACGGGCCCCCCTTGTCCCCCTCTCCACCTCTTCTCCTTTGGATGTGGTGGCCATGGACCATCTGGCACTGGGGCGTCCCGGTGATGTGTATCCGTACCTGCTGGTCCTCACTGACTTGTTTTCTAGGTACGGCTGGGCAGTGCCCGTGCGGGACCAGTCGGCCGGGACGGCGGTGAGGGCCTTGTGGGGATCGGTGGTGCAGCACTGGGGATGCCCCGAGCGGCTCCTCTCCGACCGAGGGGCGGCCTTTGAGTCCTCCCTGGTAGCCTCGTTCTGTGAGCTCTATGGGTGCATTAAGATCCGCACTACCCCCTACCACCCCCAGGGCAATGGGGCCTGCGAACGGTTTAATCAGACTCTGCTGTCTCTCTTAGGGTCTCTCCAGGAGGAAGAACAAGGCCGGTGGCCGGAGCGCCTGCCCGCTCTGCTCCAGGCATATAATAATGCCATGCACAGCAGCACCGGCTTCGCCCCGCACTACGTCCTGACCGGGCGGCATGCCCGGCTCCCGGTGGACCTGGCAATGAATGTGCCCCCCACCCCAAGGAAGTGGAATATGGAGGGGTGGGTGTGGGCACACCATCGTACCTTGTCCGGGGTGTATGAAAAGGTGCTGGAGTCTGTACGACGCCAGCAGCTGCGGGACAAGGAGAGGTACGATCGGCGGGTGAAGACCTTGCCGTCTTTGCCGGGGGACCGGGTGCTGGTGCGGAACTTCAGGCGCCGGGAGCGAGGTAAGCTGGCCCCGAGATGGTCTCCTCGTCCTTTTTTCGTTGTCCGCCAGCTGCAGCCGGATCGGCCGGTGTATGTGGTCCGTCCCGAGGGAGGTCGGGAAGAGCGGACCCTACACCGGAACAACCTGCGTGCCTGCCCCGTGGGTGATGCCTGGAGGGAGCCCCCGGTGGAGGAGGAAGCCGAACGGGAACCAGAGCCGGGTCCGCGGAGGTGGGCTTGGGGCTGGAACCCGGTGTGGGTCCCTGCCCGGGGTCCTGTTCGTGAGCCTGCTGTTCCCCTAGAGGAACAGCATCAGGGGGAGGCGGCGGAGCCTCCTGTGCAGCCGGAAGTGGTGCCCCTCCGTCGCTCTGCACGTGAGACACGAGGGCAACCCCCGCGCCGGTACACTGAAGAAGCGTAGTCGGGACGACTACGGGTAAAGCGGGGGGAGTTCTCAGGAGGTGAGCCTGACGTGCCGCTGCTTGGGTGAGTTTTTCTTCATTGGTAATTTGGGGCACGCGTGCGGTATGTGGATCGGGGTGGGTTGTCTCCCTTGCTTTGCCTGATTGGTAATCTGCCGCAGCTGTCTCTTGTTCTCTCCGCGCAGGGAGTCAGGATAGGAGAGCGGGGGACGAGGCAGCCTGGGCTCGGGCAGCTTGGAAGGAACCTGCAGTATGCTGGGTTTTTAGACGGGGTTATTTTTGTTTATTTGAAAGTTTCGGTTTGTTTCGGTTGTTTTTGAGTTTTGAATTTTTGCCGGCGATTTCGTTGTTTTTTTGGTTTCGTTTTTTCCTTTCGGTTTTGTTTATTTTTCCTTCCTTAAGAAATCCCACGGGGGGATTTCTTTTTAGGGTGCGTGTGAGTGAAGAGGAGGCAGGGACTGCATGCCTGGAACCGTGTCGGCAACCGACTGAGGGAAGGGACGGAGGAACCCCAATATCCAGCGCTAGAGGAGGGAGAAGGCGACGGCGGCGAAGCTGCTACCCCGGGCTGGGCAGAAGGCAAGCGGGGGCATGCCCCGGTGGTGCGAGGAACGTAACCACAAAAGCAAACAGCGTGTGTGTGTGTCCTTGCTCTGCCCAGTCCACAGAGGGGTGACCTGGTGTTTTGCCTCTCCCTCTCTAGCCTTCCCTGTCCCAGGCCCAGCGGAGTTGGAAGACTGGGAGTCCACCAGCGTGCGGTCGCGGCGGTTCCTGGAGGCTGGAGGAGCGGCAGTCTCTGCCTGGTTTTCGTTGGTTTTGTTTTTTATTTTGGGGCGCGGAGGAGGCCCGGCTTCTGGTGGCGCGGGCCGAGTCGCGCTCCACCCTTAGTTTCGTTTGTGTGAATGCGTGTGAGTGTGTGGACCTCCCTCCCAGCGTGAGTTACTCCCCCCTGTGTTGGCCAAGAGGGGGCTGGCCTGTGCCGTGTGGGCAGGCCTGGGAGAGGGTCTCAATCTTAACACTGTGTGGAGTGAGTGTGGCACAGGGTTACCTTGTTGGCGTGGTTTGGATTGCGGTGTAGGTGTGGGGAAGTCCCTCTCCCGGGAGTTCTCTCACGCGACACCGGGCCAGCCAGTAGGGGCTAGCGGAGGAGGGGGGAGTTGGAAAGGGGGAGGGGAGGTCAAAGTGGGTGGCTGCCTGAGCATGAGTTTTGCTGTTTTAAAAAAAAAACCTAATAAAGTCTCTGCTGACCTGACTCCCTGTGTCTTGGTTGTTCGTGTGGGTGGGTCCCAGTACCTGTGTGGGAGGGTCATCAGGAGGCGCTAGCGTGACTCCTGACATACACCTTCTCTGGTGTGTGCAGGAGAAAGCCAACTGCCCCTGAGCAAGCCGATGCAGGGCTCCACATGCAGCAGGGCCTCTCTGAGGAGGGGCCTGTGTGCCGAGGTCTGGAGTGGCTGCAGCCAGACCCTGCTTAAATATTATAGGATGCTGTACGCTCTGCAGGGAAAAGGAGGTGGTGTTAGCAAAGCAGGAAAAACACATAGCCAGCTGGTGAACCATGTATTCTCCTTCTGTTTTCTCTAAAATAGAATGAAATAAATTGTTGAAGGGGGTGATGCAGTATCCTCAGTATTTAGCTACCCAACAGCCAATTCAGCTCACTGGTTTATCATTACAGATTTACCCACAGATTTCCACAAGAGGAAGGCCTGTTTCTTCCCTAGACCATGGATGGGTGGATCTTACTTGCACAGAGTGATAGACTTTCATTCTTTATCACCAAACACCTACCAAGCTAAGTGGTGAGCTAACAAACTGAACTTTACAGCAGTAAATATCTTTACCATACTTCTGTGAAATGACTGGTTTAACTGTGATGTTGTTATACTGTATAAGTAAATAAAAGACATGCCCCTACATTACTCTCTATACTTTATCAAAGAGAGGTAGATTAGCAGTACAGCTAATAGCTGCAAGATCCTTTATACCATGTTTCTGTGTTTTATGTGGTTTCATCATTGGCAACAGCAAACACTATTCTAACATTTACTACTCTGTGGCACTGTATTAGCAACTGCTGCAAGAGTACTAATAAATAGCACGGAACTAGAATAGGTAACTGGCATTACACTAATATGAAACTATTTAGCATGAAACTAGCATGTAGCATTTTTGAGAGAGTCACAGAGTTGAGAGAGCGTAGGATGCTGGCTGTGTTCTCTATTGTTTGGACTAAACGAGCCACCATAATATCATCAATGGTGTTAATGTGCTTGTGTGGATATGTATGGTGTGTGTAAGACATGAAATACATTGATGGCTTTGCTCATAATGCCACAACCCCATTTCATGATTAAGAGTTCTTAAGGAACTCCTTCCTGCCCATGCCTCATCCAACAGGGAGTGAGGGTGTTTTCTCAAATGATGTTCTCAGCCCCACGCTGTCAACCTTTTGCCCATGCATGTGGCTCCTCCAATTTGCTGCCCAGTTTGCCATTAGAGGGCACTACACAGCAATGAGACAGATAATTTTACTGGTTTACAGTCTATTTTTACCTGTTTAGGCTGTGCTAAAATTGCCTCACCAAAGTGAACCTCCAGTCATTGTAGCATGGGGTGTTGAACATTTTAAATAAACAGGTAATATAGGGAAGTGTCTCAAAATTCAGGTGTTGATTAAAACAGGGCAGTCAGGAGAAAAGAGTAAGATCTCCAAAACTCCAGCTATGAGTGGAGCTTCTGGAGTGATAAAGGTTGCTCATATTTATAGCAAATATCCCAGCAGTGTCTGGGGAAACAGACATATGTGACACAGACAAAACTGGTCAAGTATTTTTGTGGTATCAGGTACAAACTTGACTTAAAAATACTTCCCTTCAGGAAAATAAAACCTTTTATCAAGCCATATTACAAACTTGGAGACAGCGTAAGACCACGGCTTAATCTGTACCAGCAGATAGCTGGCTTACGCTGTATATGGCAGTTGTTACAACCTTGAACACCACATGCTCGATACACATGAAGACCACATACTTGACTCTAGAAAACTGTCAGATACCTCTCTTCATATTCTGCAGTACTTGGAAATGTCTCACACAAACCAAGTTAGCAATGTGGCTAGCTAAACTTGGCTCAGAGACTCCTGGGCTCTAATTACACCCTCACCATTTGCAGAAAGGACACAAGAAACGACTAGAGATGTGAACAATTTGTCGATTCGTTGATTGTCGGTCGACAGTTAAGTGGGCAAAAAACAGTTTTATTATTATTATTTTATTATTATTATTTTAATTTGCTTAAATTCAATATGTGGGTCAGTGACAATATTGTTATTGTCATATTTGCTATTTTGTTAGCCAACTACATTTTTATCTGTGTAAGTTCAAGATGTGGATGGATGTTTAGGCTATTTTGCAAAACCAAACTTCTTGTTTCATGAAGTAGAGTCTCTTATTAATTGATCTTTTGAAATATGTTATGCCCTTGAATCGATCTAACATGCTGAAGGAGGGAGTGAGGTATGATGCCACTGGATTCAAGCAGGCTGAGTCACAGCTAAAACATTTTCACTAAACCACAAACAACCATCTACAACCATCCTGAGATGATGGTAAATTTCCACCATCCTGAGAAAGTCTTAACGGCATCCTCTTCCTGCAGCTCAAAGACAGCTGGGTACAGGTGACCCTGCTCTTTCTGCTGGACCCAAAAAGTTAAAACAGATAATTTGGTGAATGGTGTTGAAAATTGCTAAAAAGTTCAAGGCAGCTTCAACTGTCCAAATAGACATATTCCTTCCAAACAATAAATTCGGTTTTTCGTTAAATTAGAATGTTTGGGAGAAGAAATTTCGCTCTTAAGACTTAAAGTAACCTGTTTACATTCTACAATATTCTGTACACATTTATGAAATGCAACTCATTAAACGGACATAGCTATTTTACAAAACTGAAACATGTCCACAACGAAGGAAGCACTTTCATGTCCGACCTTAAAAGACTCTGACTGAGTCTCTAACTCACAGCACAAGGAGATAGAGCTTCCTTGTGCTTGTTCACGATTAAACCTTAATTTTATCAGAAATTTGTTAAAGACTGATGAGTGGGATGAAGAATGTGATGAAAATGTTGAGTCCTTTTTACTCAGTTCACAACATGAACACAGATTCAGATGAATTCCTTTGGAAAAAAATAAAATTCAATTTTTTATTATGGATGAACTGTGTCCCCGCCCTACCTACACCAGACTGTAGCCTGTAAGAGTGAGGAATACAGAAACAGCAGCATAAATATGAACCTGTTTACCTTGGATCAGCTGGAGATTGTCCTCTTAATGTGATTGGTGGCTCCATTGACCCATCACTCTTCACCGATATACAGCTGGGTACAGGTGACGCTGCTCTCTCCACCTGGACCCTGTGATCAAAACATGGAGAAAGAGCTTCCAGTTAACCTCATCCTCTTACTGCAGCTCTAACTCACAGCACATGGAGACAGAGCATCCAGTTAACCTCATCCTCTTACTGCAGCTCTTACTCACAGCACATGGAGACAGAGCTTTCAGTTAACCTCATCGTCTTACTGCAGCTATAACTCACAGCACATTGAGTGAATAACACATTTTATTGTGCAGTTAAATAAGTGATATCCACAATGTAGACTGTTTCTTCATCTCTTCTTTAAGTCTTCTAATTAGCAAGAGTTCTGTATTTTGCACAACTTGTTCACGAATAAGCCTTAATTTTATCAGAAATTTGTTAAAGACTGATGAGTGCGATGAAGAATGTGATGAAAATGTTGAGTCCTTTCTACTCAGTTCACAACATGAACACAGATTCAGATGAATTCCTTTGGAAAACAATAAAATTAAATTTTAAGTATGGATGAACTGTGTCCCCACCCTACCTTCACGAGACTGTAGCCTGTAAGAGTAAGGAATACAGAAACAGCAGCATAAATATGAACCTGTTTACCTTGGATCAGCTGGAGATTGTCTTCTTAATGTGATTGGTGGCTCCATTGACCCATCACTCTTCACCGATATACAGTTGGGTACAGGTGACGCTGCTCTCTCCACCTGGACCCTGTGATCAAAACATGGAGAAAGAGCTTCCAGTTAACCTCATCCTCTATCTGCAGCTCTAAGTCGCAGCACATGGAGACAGAGCATCCAGTTAACCTCATCCTCTTACTGCAGCTCTAACTCACAGCACATGGAGACAGAGCTTCCAGTTAACCTCATTGTCTTACTGCAGCTATAACTCACAACACATTGAATAAATAACATATTTTATTGTGCAGTTAAATAAGTGATATCCACAATGTAGACTGTTTCTTCATCTCTTCTATAAGTCTTTTAATTAGCAAGAGTTCTGTATTTTGCACAACTTGTTCACGAATAAGCCCTAATTTTATCACAAATTTGTTAAAGACTGATGAGTGGGATGAAGAATGTGATGAAAATGTTGAGTCCTTTTTACTCAGTTCACAACATGAACACAGATTCAGATGAATTCCTTTGGAAAAAAATAAAATTCAATTTTAAGTATGGATGAACTGTGTCCCCACCCTACCAATACCAGACTGTAGCCTGTAAGAGTTAGGAATACAGAAACAGCAGCATAAATATGAACCTGTTTACCTTGGATCAGCTGGAGATTGTCCTCTTAATGTGATTGGTGGCTCCATTGACCCATCACTCTTCACCGATATACAGCTGGGTACAGGTGACGCTGCTCTCTCCACCTGGACCCTGTGATCAAAACATGGAGAAAGAGCTTCCAGTTAACCTCATCCTCTTACTGCAGCTCTAACTCACAGCACATGGAGACAGAGCATCCAGTTAACCTCATCCTCTTACTGCAGCTCTTACTCACAGCACATGGAGACAGAGCTTCCAGTTAACCTCATCGTCTTACTGCACCTATAACTCACAGCACATTGAGTGAATAACATATTTTATTGTGCAGTTAAATAAGTGATATCCACAATGTAGACTGTTTCTTCATCTCTTCTTTAAGTCTTCTAATTAGCAAGAGTTCTGTATTTTGCACAACTTGTTCACGAATAAGCCTTAATTTTATCAGAAATTTGTTAAAGACTGATGAGTGGGATGAAGAATGTGATGAAAATGTTGAGTCCTTTTTACTCAGTTCACAACATGAACACAGATTCAGATGAATTCCTTTGGAAAACAATAAAATTAAATTTTAAGTATGGATGAACTGTGTCCCCGCCCTACCTTCACGAGACTGTAGCCTGTAAGAGTTAGGAATACAGAAACAGCAGTATAAATATGAACCTGTTTACCTTGGATCAGCTGGAGATTGTCCTCTTAATGTGATTGGTGGCTCCATTGACCCATCACTCTTAACCGATATACAGCTTGGTACAGGTGACGCTGCTCTCTCCACCTGGACCCTGTGATCAAAACATGGAGAAAGAGCTTCCAGTTAACCTCATCCTCTATCTGCAGCTCTAAGTCGCAGCACATGGAGACAGAGCATCCAATTAACCTCATCCTCTTACTGCAGCTCTAACTCACAGCACATGGAGACAGAGCTTCCAGTTAACCTCATTGTCTTACTGCAGCTATAACTCACAACACATTGAATGAATAACATATTTTATTGTGCAGTTAAATAAGTGATATCCACAATGTAGACTGTTTCTTCATCTCTTCTATAAGTCTTTTAATTAGCAAGAGTTCTGTATTTTGCACAACTTGTTCACGAATAAGCCCTAATTTTATCACAAATTTGTTAAAGACTGATGAGTGGGATGAAGAATGTGATGAAAATGTTGAGTCCTTTTTACTCAGTTCACAACATGAACACAGATTCAGATGAATTCCTTTGGAAAAAAATAAAATTCAATTTTAAGTATGGATGAACTGTGTCCCCACCCTACCAATACCAGACTGTAGCCTGTAAGAGTTAGGAATACAGAAACAGCAGCATAAATATGAACCTGTTTACCTTGGATCAGCTGGAGATTGTCCTCTTAATGTGATTGGTGGCTCCATTGATCCATCACTCTTCACCGATATACAGCTGGGTACAGGTGACGCTGCTCTCTCCACCTGGACCCTGTGATCAAAACATGGAGAAAGAGCTTCCAGTTAACCTCATCCTCTTACTGCAGCTCTAACTCACAGCACATGGAGACAGAGCATCCAGTTAACCTCATCCTCTTACTGCAGCTCTTACTCACAGCACATGGAGACAGAGCTTCCAGTTAACCTCATCGTCTTACTGCACCTATAACTCACAGCACATTGAGTGAATAACATATTTTATTGTGCAGTTAAATAAGTGATATCCACAATGTAGACTGTTTCTTTATCTCTTCTTTAAGTCTTCTAATTAGCAAGAGTTCTGTATTTTGCACAACTTGTTCACGAATAAGCCTTAATTTTATCAGAAATTTGTTAAAGACTGATGAGTGGGATGAAGAATGTGATGAAAATGTTGAGTCCTTTTTACTCAGTTCACAACATGAACACAGATTCAGATGAATTCCTTTGGAAAACAATAAAATTAAATTTTAAGTATGGATGAACTGTGTCCCCGCCCTACCTTCACGAGACTGTAGCCTGTAAGAGTTAGGAATACAGAAACAGAAGTATAAATATGAACCTGTTTACCTTGGATCAGCTGGAGATTGTCCTCTTAATGTGATTGGTGGCTCCATTGACCCATCACTCTTCAGCGATATACAGCTGGGTACAGGTGACGCTGCTCTCTCCACCTGGACCCTGTGATCAAAACATGGGGAAAGAGCTTCCAGTTAACCTCATCCTCTATCTGCAGCTCTTATTGACAGCACATGGAGACAGAGCTTCCAGTTAACCTCATCCTCTTACTGCAGCTCTTACTCACAGCACATGGAGACAGAGCTTCCAGTTAACCTCATCGTCTTACTGCAGCTCTAACTCACAGCACATGGAGACAGAGCATCCAGTTAACCTCATCCTCTATCTGCAGCTCTAACTCACAGCACATGGAGACAGAGCTTCCAGTTAACCTCATCCTCTTACTGCAGCTCTAACTCACAGCACATGGAGACAGAGCTTCCAGTTAACCTCATTGTCTTACTGCAGCTATAACTCACAACACATTGAATAAATAACATATTTTATTGTGCAGTTAAATAAGTGATATCCACAATGTAGACTGTTTCTTCATCTCTTCTATAAGTCTTCTAATTAGCAAGAGTTCTGTATTTTGCACAACTTGTTCACGAATAAGCCTTAATTTTATCAGAAATTTGTTAAAGACTGATGAGTGGGATGAAGAATGTGATGAAAATGTTGAGTCCTTTTTACTCAGTTCACAACATGAACACAGATTCAGATGAATTCCTTTGGAAAAAAATAAAATTCAATTTTAAGTATGGATGAACTGTGTCCCCACCCTACCAATACCAGACTGTAGCCTGTAAGAGTTAGGAATACAGAAACAGCAGCATAAATATGAACCTGTTTACCTTGGATCAGCTGGAGATTGTCCTCTTAATGTGATTGGTGGCTCCATTGACCCATCACTCTTCACCGATATACAGCTGGGTACAGGTGACGCTGCTCTCTCCACCTGGACCCTGTGATCAAAACATGGAGAAAGAGCTTCCAGTTAACCTCATCCTCTTACTGCAGCTCTAACTCACAGCACATGGAGACAGAGCATCCAGTTAACCTCATCCTCTTACTGCAGCTCTTACTCACAGCACATGGAGACAGAGCTTCCAGTTAACCTCATCGTCTTACTGCACCTATAACTCACAGCACATTGAGTGAATAACATATTTTATTGTGCAGTTAAATAAGTGATATCCACAATGTAGACTGTTTCTTCATCTCTTCTTTAAGTCTTCTAATTAGCAAGAGTTCTGTATTTTGCACAACTTGTTCACAAATAAGCCTTAATTTTATCAGAAATTTGTTAAAGACTGATGAGTGGGATGAAGAATGTGATGAAAATGTTGAGTCCTTTTTACTCAGTTCACAACATGAACACAGATTCAGATGAATTCCTTTGGAAAACAATAAAATTAAATTTTAAGTATGGATGAACTGTGTCCCCGCCCTACCTTCACGAGACTGTAGCCTGTAAGAGTTAGGAATACAGAAACAGCAGTATAAATATGAACCTGTTTACCTTGGATCAGCTGGAGATTGTCCTCTTAATGTGATTGGTGGCTCCATTGACCCATCACTCTTAACCGATATACAGCTTGGTACAGGTGACGCTGCTCTCTCCACCTGGACCCTGTGATCAAAACATGGAGAAAGAGCTTCCAGTTAACCTCATCCTCTATCTGCAGCTCTAAGTCGCAGCACATGGAGACAGAGCATCCAATTAACCTCATCCTCTTACTGCAGCTCTAACTCACAGCACATGGAGACAGAGCTTCCAGTTAACCTCATTGTCTTACTGCAGCTATAACTCACAACACATTGAATGAATAACATATTTTATTGTGCAGTTAAATAAGTGATATCCACAATGTAGACTGTTTCTTCATCTCTTCTATAAGTCTTTTAATTAGCAAGAGTTCTGTATTTTGCACAACTTGTTCACGAATAAGCCCTAATTTTATCACAAATTTGTTAAAGACTGATGAGTGGGATGAAGAATGTGATGAAAATGTTGAGTCCTTTTTACTCAGTTCACAACATGAACACAGATTCAGATGAATTCCTTTGGAAAAAAATAAAATTCAATTTTAAGTATGGATGAACTGTGTCCCCACCCTACCAATACCAGACTGTAGCCTGTAAGAGTTAGGAATACAGAAACAGCAGCATAAATATGAACCTGTTTACCTTGGATCAGCTGGAGATTGTCCTCTTAATGTGATTGGTGGCTCCATTGACCCATCACTCTTCACCGATATACAGCTGGGTACAGGTGACGCTGCTCTCTCCACCTGGACCCTGTGATCACAACATGGAGAAAGAGCTTCCAGTTAACCTCATCCTCTTACTGCAGCTCTAACTCACAGCACATGGAGACAGAGCATCCAGTTAACCTCATCCTCTTACTGCAGCTCTTACTCACAGCACATGGAGACAGAGCTTCCAGTTAACCTCATCGTCTTACTGCACCTATAACTCACAGCACATTGAGTGAATAACATATTTTATTGTGCAGTTAAATAAGTGATATCCACAATGTAGACTGTTTCTTTATCTCTTCTTTAAGTCTTCTAATTAGCAAGAGTTCTGTATTTTGCACAACTTGTTCACGAATAAGCCTTAATTTTATCAGAAATTTGTTAAAGACTGATGAGTGGGATGAAGAATGTGATGAAAATGTTGAGTCCTTTTTACTCAGTTCACAACATGAACACAGATTCAGATGAATTCCTTTGGAAAACAATAAAATTAAATTTTAAGTATGGATGAACTGTGTCCCCGCCCTACCTTCACGAGACTGTAGCCTGTAAGAGTTAGGAATACAGAAACAGAAGTATAAATATGAACCTGTTTACCTTGGATCAGCTGGAGATTGTCCTCTTAATGTGATTGGTGGCTCCATTGACCCATCACTCTTCACCGATATACAGCTGGGTACAGGTGACGCTGCTCTCTCCACCTGGACCCTGTGATCAAAACATGGGGAAAGAGCTTCCAGTTAACCTCATCCTCTATCTGCAGCTCTTATTGACAGCACATGGAGACAGAGCTTCCAGTTAACCTCATCCTCTTACTGCAGCTCTTACTCACAGCACATGGAGACAGAGCTTCCAGTTAACCTCATCGTCTTACTGCAGCTCTAACTCACAGCACATGGAGACAGAGCATCCAGTTAACCTCATCCTCTATCTGCAGCTCTAACTCACAGCACATGGAGACAGAGCTTCCAGTTAACCTCATCCTCTTACTGCAGTTATACCTCACAGCACATGGAGACAGAGCTTCCAGTTAACCTCATTGTCTTACTGCAGCTATAACTCACAACACATTGAATGAATAACATATTTTATTGTGCAGTTAAATAAGTGATATCCACAATGTAGACTGTTTCTTCATCTCTTCTATAAGTCTTCTAATTAGCAAGAGTTCTGTATTTTGCACAACTTGTTCACGAATAAGCCTTAATTTTATCAGAAATTTGTTAAAGACTGATGAGTGGGATGAAGAATGTGATGAAAATGTTGAGTCCTTTTTACTCAGTTCACAACATGAACACAGATTCAGATGAATTCCTTTGGAAAACAATAAAATTTAATTTTAAGTATGGATGAACTGTGTCCCCACCCTACCAACACCAGACTGTACCCTGTAAGAGTGAGGAATACAGAAACAGCAGTATAAATATGAACCTGTTTACCTTGGATCAGCTGGAGATTGTCTTCTTAATGTGATTGGTGGCTCCATTGACCCATCACTCTTCACCGATATACAGCTGGGTACAGGTGACGCTGCTCTCTCCACCTGGACCCTGTGATCAAAACATGGAGAAAGAGCTTCCAGTTAACCTCATCCTCTTACTGCAGCTCTAACTCACAGCACATGGAGACAGAGCATCCAGTTAACCTCATCCTCTTACTGCAGCTCTTACTCACAGCACATGGAGACAGAGCTTCCAGTTAACCTCATCCTCTTACTGCAGCTCTAACGAACAGCACATTGAGTGAATAACATATTTTATTGTGCAGTTAAATAAGTGATATCCACAATGTAGACTGTTTCTTCATCTCTTCTTTAAGTCTTCTAATTAGCAAGAGTTCTGTATTTTGCACAACTTGTTCACGAATAAGCCTTAATTTTATCAGAAATTTGTTAAAGACTGATGAGTGGGATGAAGAATGTGATGAAAATGTTGAGTCCTTTCTACTCAGTTCACAACATGAACACAGATTCAGATGAATTCCTTTGGAAAACAATAAAATTAAATTTTAAGTATGGATGAACTGTGTCCCCGCCCTACCTTCACGAGACTGTAGCCTGTAAGAGTTAGGAATACAGAAACAGCAGTATAAATATGAACCTGTTTACCTTGGATCAGCTGGAGATTGTCCTCTTAATGTGATTGGTGGCTCCATTGACCCATCACTCTTCACCGATATACAGCTGGGTACAGGTGACGCTGCTCTCTCCACCTGGACCCTGTGATCAAAACATGGAGAAAGAGCTTCCAGTTAACCTCATCCTCTATCTGCAGCTCTAACTCACAGCACATGGAGACAGAGCATCCAGTTAACCTCATCCTCTCACTGCAGCTCTTACTCACAGCACATGGAGACAGAGCTTCCAGTTAACCTCATCCTCTATCTGCAGCTCTAAGTCACAGCACATGGAGACAGATCTTCCAGTTAACCTCATTCTCTATCTGCAGGTCTAAGTCACAGCACATGGAGACAGAGCATCCAGTTAACCTCATCCTCTTACTGCAGCTCTAAGTCACAGCACATGGAGACAGAGCATCCAATTAACCTCATCCTCTTACTGCAGCTCTAAGTCACAGCACATGGAGACAGAGCTTCCAGTTAACCTCATCGTCTTACTGCAGTTATAACTCACAGCACATGGAGACAGAGCTTCCAGTTAACCTCATCCTCTTACTGCAGCTCTAAGTCACACCACATGGAGACAGAGCTTCCAGTTAACCTCATCCTCTTGCTACAGCTCTAACTCACAGCACATGGAGACAGAGCTTCCAGTTAACCTCATCTCACTCACAGATTCAAATTGGATTAACTTACAGGTTTATTTTAAATTAACTGTTTCATTGATATAATGGCAACGTTCTTTAGTCACTCCTGCCTCAATATGGAAAGCAAACATTTTCTCTTATAATTTTGCTGTCTCAGCAACAGTGGCCAGTATTTACGCCTGTCTGGATCATTTATTTACTTCATTCATTACCACATTCAATGAATTTTTCTTGTACAGTAAAACTAAGCTGTTTTATGGCTTGAGCCTTGGACCCCCTGCCAGGCCCAGTGCAGCCTTCAACCCCCCCAGCTGTGCCCCTGCCCCACCTACATCAGACTGTGTCCAGTGAGGGTGAGGTACAATGAAACAGGAGTGTAAATAATATCCTGTTTACTTTCCTTGGTTCAGCTGTGATTTTTACATTCACTTGTGCATATTTACCAGTGCAAATTTCCTTTCAAAATTAAGAACATTAGTTCAGTTTTTAGTTAACACCAAATACAGACAGGGTGTATTTCAAATTCAACTATTTGACAAAAAGTAGTTCCTACAGTGAAGATTTCAAGAAATTTTTGTCATCTTTCCTTGTGTACAGTATTTGAAAGATGATAAAGCACTGATTGAAATTCATTTATACTGCAGGACAATTATTTTTAAGGTCTGAGGCACTTTAAACCGAAGTATAATTAGACTACATTTTCACAACCATGTTATCGATAGATTGAGTCAGTTTCCAAATTTAAAAGCTTTTAATCCAAATTTTAATTCTGATTGTGAAATGTTGTCTCTGACAAATATCTTTTCTGAGAATCCTCCGGTTTAGAGGTTAAACAATTAAATAACTTCAAAAATGTATGTACGAAAATGTACAAAACACAAATGCAATTTTTACCACAAAATTGGATTTAATTTCTTGTTTTAAGCAATAATTTTAAGCTTTTCTGGTTGGACATGGCTTGTCCCAGTTCTTGAGAATGGGAGATATACAGTATATGCCTCCATATAATGCACTGCAGATATAATACATATATATAAAATTCAATGTTTATTCCTGATTAATCAATTTACATAATAATATATCTGATTCATGCATTTGTACCTCTTGCTGTCAGGGCTGGAGGTTCCAGTGCTGGTCTCTGGGTCCTTAGAGACACTCATTTTAGAAACCAAGGAGTCTGGAATATATCAGTACAGGTTGGACCATGAGAGGGTTCTGACCCAGATCAACAGACCTGTAACCACACAAAATAACAACATACTGAATAAACAGAGATAAACACAAAAACATCCTGTACACCACAGTTATACTGAATTAAAACACAAAGACAAATGTGCAATACAGTAACATGTAGTAACTATATAGTAACTCTGAATAAACACAAACACACCAAACACACACACATACATAGTATATTATTTCTATATTATAGAATATACAATGTATCATATGTCATGTGTATTATTACATGATAAATGACACTACAGTCAGAATGGCAGAGGGTGAGAGGGTGGTAGCTGAGAGATACAGGTGCGTTTACTGTGGGGTTTTATCATTAGGTACTTTAACACCTCTAGACTCTGGTCATAATAGAGTTAAGCCCTCTGTGTTATTGGACCCAACACTGATAATCATAATCACAGGGTAACTGGGTATATCTGTATTACCATGTCACACCCCCTCCTCATCTCACTTCACTGGCTACCTCTAGAAGTGTAAAACCTTGGTGCTCGCCTACAGGGCAGTGAATGGAACTGCTCCACCGTACCTCCTGTCAATCTTCAAACCCTACACCCCATCAGATCTCCCTGTTCTGCTACCACACCATGACTAACTGCCCCCTCCCTGCACAGTCACACCTCCCAGTCATGATGCCTGTCTGCACTGCCCCCAGTGGTGGAATGAACCCCCCACTGTGATCAGGACAGCAGAATCATTGGCCATGTTCTGACACAGACTGAAGACTCCCCTCTTCAGACTACATCTGTGTACACACTAGTGTTATGGAATTTTATGGTTGATTGGGTTTTAATGAGGTCAGAAGAGGCAAAAAAGACCTGAGGAAAAACAAAATTGGTTGATCTTTAACTTTAAGCAATTACACTTACATGTACAGCACTGGGGGCTGTGCGACCCCAAACAATGAGGAAGTAAAGCCAATTTCAACAGAACACAAAGGGTTAATTACCAAAATGTCAGAGTCTCCATTAAGTCACTCACCAAAAAAACCT
Organism: Albula glossodonta; assembly: GCA_019788955.1. Taxonomy (NCBI): domain Eukaryota; kingdom Metazoa; phylum Chordata; class Actinopteri; order Albuliformes; family Albulidae; genus Albula; species Albula glossodonta. The sequence continues at coordinate 147,606 of JAFBMS010000347.1, forward strand.
CATCAGAACCGAGGACAGACATGAATTGTAAAGAGAACATCAGAAACTGCTGAAGGCAACCTGTAGAATAAAAAAGAGCTCCATTAGAGGATCTTAAATTGACATGGAAGGCATTGTGACAGTAAAACGTAACAACAAAAGCCAAACGACAGAATCAGCTTAATAACTTTAACAGGATTTGTAGTTTACATGTTTTTGGATTGGCCCTCAGACATTTGATTTTATGATTAAATAAATAAATAAATGCTGATAGTCAAAAGTTATTGAAAGGTTTCATTAGAACTGCCTTGTCAATGTGCTCTTTTAAGGCCGTTTTTATGGAATTGTTTTGAATAACTTGAATTTTTCACAATGTGCACATGGTAAAAACATGTTTTTTCTATTGTGCTTTTCAGAGCTGATTGATCAATGCATTTTAAATTGCTTATTTGTTAAAGCTTGAAATGTGATAAATAAATATTAATTGTAAAGTTTATTACTCTCTTGTTTTGTGTCTGTGTTTATCAAACATAACCTTTAAGGGAGGGAAACACTGGGTTGCTGGCAGGAGACAGAGCTGTAAACCAGACTGACTGGTTTTGAGTTTCATGACCTTGCTTGCCTTTTGACGCACTTGAAAATGGTTTTTAGTAAATCTAAAATCAGCCATCATTATCAACATATCAGAACTGCAGATTGAAACCACTTGGTTAAGTGTCCAAGAAAGTGTGTTTTATAATGCAGTGCTTATAGTACTGCCATACACAGGGCACATCAGTCAAACATCCATGCTAAGATACTGACTAGAATATGTTATAAAAGCTAATGCTTATTCTACCAGACCTTATAAAATTGATTATCAAGGCTAACACCCATTCTATGAAATTGATCATCAAGGTTAACATCAATGTTAGTGTACTGACTATGTTATCAAACCTAAGATCCATGCTACAATAATGAATATATTACAAAGGGTAGCATGCATGCTAAGATAATGTATCATAAATCTAGCATGGTTGCTAGAATACTGTACAAAATGGATTAAAGCTAATATCCATGCTAGGTTACTGTATAAATGGATTATAAATGCCAACAGAAGAAAATGTAACTCTAAGACTACATTACCCATGGTAAGTTACTGTGGTACTGAATATCAAATATGAACTTTGTATTTGCCATATTATTCCATCATAGAGTACGACTTCACTGTAATTCAAGATTTGATCACACAGAAATAGGAACTTATTTTATAATGAAGGAAATTAAAGTTCTGTCAACAATCTTGTTGTCTTGAGCAGATTTTTTAAAACCTGGTGGCATGTTGAAATATATTATTAAGACTGCACTCACCTGCACAGAGGTATGTATTGCTGAGACCCAGTTTATTCTTCTGTAGTTCTGAACTGAATCTGATTCTGTCTGTATTTTTATTATCATGGAGAGCTGCGTATTCTCCTTTCAGTTTGAACTTGAAGAATGGAATGCCATCTGACCAGTTATGAGTGAAGACTGTTCCAGTAAATCTGCCAGTACACAGAAAGACACTTTCACTTTCTTACATTTAGTATTTGCTCATCATGGGAGTCTCAGTTGGTATTTTGATCAGAAAGAGAGAGACAGATGCACACTGCTCAAATTGTTACCCAAATGTGGATTTATATAAATAACAAAATGTACTGCACTGTTGTGAAAGATCACAGTCTTTGTTTAGGGCTGGAAGAGAGACAGAGCACAGCAGCCAGAGTACAAACACTCTGAGGGGTGGCTCCCCTTCCAGTCACATGTACTCTAGGTGGCTGTATGAGGATACTGTTACACATTTACATACCTGGGCGTGATCTAGCATAATCAGGAGACATCATGTAGCTGCAGTTATAGTATGGTATGGTTTGGAAGATTTTAGAGATTAATGCAAACAGTTTAAAGGCTGAGCACAGTACAGGGGTTAAACAAGGTGAGAAAAACCAGAATATTGAAGACCCTCACCAAAGCTTATATACAGCAAACTTTCTTTTAGCTTCCACACCCCCCTTTTGCCTTTAGGACAGTAATCATCTTGTATGACCACCTTTTGCCCATGGATCTTGAGACCCTGTGCAGTACACAATTTTTAAAGCATGTTTGAACAGGTCATATTACACATTCACACTCATAGCATCTGAAGTGTTTCTCTTCATCCTCATCCAGTGCAATCCCAGCGAGTGACAGGAGAGGAACATTCACAGACTGAGAGACCATATGCACAGCAATCACCTTATTCACACATGCAGAACACAAAGCTTTCATGCAGGCAGTTATACACTCTAAGACTACAATACACAGCACAGCAAGCAGCACATATCACAACTCTTCAGCACCTAATGCTCCTAATGCATTCTCTAACCAGCTGCTGACGCCCAAATCACCTGGATTATAGTCACCATATTTATGATCCTCAGCTTCTTGGTGTGGGACAAGAGCAACACTAAAGACTGTGAAAGCTGAGTTTTATCGTAAGTTTTAAGTTGAGGGAAGAAGTCATATTTATTTCTATGATTGATGATCAAGTTATTAAAGTTGTATTCATACGCTGCAGCATTAAAATTTCTGTCCAGCACATGCACACTCATAGTGTTAATACCCCAAATCCTAAATTCAGGATAGCTTAGGGTTCAATTTTAAAGCACTAAGTAGGATGACATATTCATTACCAGATCATGCATCATGATTCTCCCAGAAGCAGAAATGTAACATCCATGTAACACCATGTAAGAATATAGTTCGACCCAGCAGCACTAGATGTACTACATTGCAGTAATTCTCAGTCCATGTACATCTAGAGTGCTAAACATGTTTGATTGATGTTGAAAGTGATGAAGTCCTTGTTGCTCTTTTTAAGCACATCTGTCATTTGGATGACGGGTGCTCCATGTGTGACTCTGTGAGACTCAAACACATCCAGTGACTCCTCTGACAGATGCTCCTGGAAGAAGGAGAAGAAAAGTAAGACAAGGAAAAGAGGGACAAAAAGGCATTTCTCTGACAGCCCCCAATAAAAAGAGGTAAATATAACATCTTTAATACTGTAATTACACAGACATTGCCTTCCTTGTTACTATGTCTCATTTAATTTGTCTCATAAAATGACTTTTTCAGCACTTTTTCAGTTTAATATTTTAAAGTAATCCTCTGTGCCTCCAGCCTTTTGCTAATCTAAAGATAGCTAATTTCACTTTTGGTCACATTGGTCTGAATGTTGCAATTCATTGTGAATCGTTTCTGAAATAAGTGTTGATATATGATGATGTAGCTCTGTCTGTAGCACTGTGTTTGAAAGTAAAGTCAAAACTACCCATATTATCATATGGCATTAGTGCTTCTGGCTGTATGTTAGATAATGGGCCTGATGCAGCAATATTCTCTTAAATTTCTCTTATATTTTCTCTTAATTTTCCATTCAGAGAAAAAATAAGAGAGGTCAACTACAGATGCACCAAACATTCTTAACCATCCAAATCTGCTCTTGCCAAGGCATGCTGAATGATAAACACTAAACACGATATAAGGGCAGATGTTGTGTGCAAATACTCAAGATGCACAAGAATTGGAGAGATGCCACCAAAAACAGGCTTTGAAAAGAACTTCAGCAGGAGTGAAATCGATGTACAGGTATGTGATGCGTAGCATACACATTACGGTCTGTGAAATAGGACGTTATGTGATTTGGATGTTGTGCCACCATATTATTGTATATACTTTGCAAAACTATTGGATACTGTAGTGTACCTGTATAGACTAAATGGCCAAGATACTGTACACATTGTTTCAGTCCGCTACGTCCCATTCTCCAATGGGATTTCTGAACTCAGTTATGGACCATGGACGTGTATGCTGTCGGAGGTTGCCCGAATGGACGTTATGCAGTGCATACCTGTACTGTTAAATAAACTATAAATAAATAAATAAATAAAGAAGTGTATATATATATTTACTTATAGTTTATTTAATATATACAGTATATATCTGTATATATATTTATTTATAGTTATGTTCAATTCTGCATCAGTTGTCAGTGTTCTACATTTGAACTTCCTTCCCATTGTGACATCATAGTTATGAATGCCATTTTATACATTTTAAATAAACAAACATTTTTATGAAATACATAATAAAATGTATAATAAATTTGTCGATAAATTGTGAAATAAATAAATAATACTCAATCCATTATGATAAAATATTATTTCAGCACACTAATTTTCACATTACCATAATCATATTTAAATTTTACCTCAAAATGATGTAGTAATTAATTATTTGATCTTTATTTCATAACTAGACATAGAGTTCCAGAAGAAACTCTGAAGGCTTCAAGAGTACGTTTAAAACTGCATGCTACCCACTAAAAGTTAATAATAAGACGACTACATAATAATATAACATATATTATAATAAGACTACTTCTTATTATTGGTATATTGAAACTTCTAGTTGGTACAGCAAGCACTGAAGTAGTAGCAGTAGGAGTACCAGAAGCAGTCAAAGAACAGCAGAACTTCCTGTTCAAAACATGAATTATTCATTTAAGATCATTATACCTGAACAGCACTGCAGTGTCATTATATCTGCTAGGCTACCATATCATTCTTGTACACAATACATTATAATATCTGTAGACTACAAGGCAGTATTAATATAAACAGCAGTGTTTATCATTACACTTGCGCAGTCAGTACGACAGGTATGCATTCGTTGTTTGCTAGCAAAAAGGCAAAGCAGCTAGCTAGCTAACCTAAATTCTAACAATAAGATTAGCCAGCTAACTGAACACTTAATAGATAATGATGCAGTTAAACCGCACATATATTACACACAACGCACTTTATACAACAGTTAGTTCCGACCGCGCATTGAGATTGCCCGAGACAAATTCCATTAGTGCAGTATAACATCATAGCGAGAGATAACGTTATCCCAGTATCTTTGTGTCAAAAGGAAAGTTATTTCAAAATGTCCGGTAAGGTAGCTAGCATGCTGTTTTCTTTGGAAAATGTTATTTTGTCAACTACCTTAAAATTATCGGAAAGTAGGTAATACTTACGACTGTTAGTGGTGAAGTGGTATTATTTAAATTAAAAGTAACGTTACATGTTATCACTATCGCTTCGTGTCACTAACCTTAGCTTGTTAGCATGCTCAGTATTACACAAATATTAAGTCAACGGACACCGTTTTTTAAAAGCTTTATAGTTTAAAACAAGTATAAATCTTATAGTTTAGATAAGTACAAGCAACGTAGCCAGTATTATTCAAGTTAACAAATTTGTTATGTCTAGTTTAAAAAGTAGATAATATTTAGGACTGCAAATCCTTACCGCTGAAGTAGTTCATACAATTCAGATACTGACGCATAAAATCCGTTGGTGAGCCGAGCAGCGACCGTTACAATTGTTGCTTAGTAACGTTAGCCACATTAGCATGCTCAACATTCCACCAATATTAAGTCAATGGAGGAAATTTTTTAAAGCTTAATAGTTTAAAAAGTATGAATCATATAGCTTTGAAAAATACAAGCAAATTGACCAGTGTATCCACGCCTCTGGTGGCCAAGTTTGGTATGTCTAGCTTAAAAACTGAAGCAGGAGATACGTCCGGAAGAATCAGGAATAATAATAAGAAGAAGTAAAGATTCTATAGAGGAACAGCAGTTTGCGCCTTCGGCAAACAAACTAATGACATATTAATTGATAGCTGTTTGCATTTTAAGAACATTCCTATTGTGTCATCACAGAGACTGAAATACTGAAAATTCTAAAACACTTGAACTTACTACTGTTGCTGGGAAACAGAATGATGTGAATTCTGTCCAATTCTATGTCCTAAATTTAAAAGAATAAATTTAGTCTAGAATTATCTAGGACAAATGAGGCAAATTTTGAAAAAAAAAATGGATGTGTTTTTTATGCTGTTTTAAAATAAAAGTGTTCATATGGGCTATTTAGAAAAATATAATACACATGAATAAAAATGTAAAAGTCTCTTGGTAACTAATATAGAAGGAAGTGACATCATGTTGAAATGAATTTTCATTGTTTATTTGCATACATTATATCATTTTATGATGAAATATTACTTATATCTTATCTCATATCTTATAACTTGCATTTTTACAAAACCAACAAAAGTTGATAAAGGAACATCAAATTTTATAGGACTGTGGCGCCAGGAGAGGTGGAGGGAGGAGCAAGCTCCTCGGCTCCTCCCACTGTACTGCTGTCAGTCTCCTGGTTCCCTCCCTCAGCCTGGAGAGTTAACTGGAGCTGCAGCAGCAGAGGCCTCACGAACAGGCAGCCTTACCTGAGAGTGATTTCTAATCAACTCAGCTGTGAGCACTTGCCTTCAATTAGACCTTCCATTTAAAGACAGCCTGAGAGGCTGAACGAGGACTTTTTTGGGTTTGGACCGGGTTTGTGTTATTTGTGTTTTCCCTTACTTTTTTTCATTTTCATTGTTGCTATTTGTTTTGTTGGGTTTTCCCAGGGAAAAGGGTCAAATAAAAGGCCTTTGGCCACTTCTTGTTTGAACTTCTGTGTTTTTCCTTTCACTCGCCACCTGACTCAGTGGCCACACCAGCCACAGTGTCACAGGATTTATTATTCATTTCTCTGTTTAGTTCTCATAGATGATAACCATGTAAATTTAAATGTAATACTGATTCGAAAATGCATGAACGACCTTATTCTTGAATCAAACGTACAGGCTAATAATTCTTGGGAAATAATCCAATGTACTTCAAAAACCCATGAAACTTTCATTTAATTTTATAAATACACATACAGAAAACCTGTTATATATTAAACAGTACTCATTTTTGCTTTTACAAGTAAAGTGTTAAATGACTGTATGACTTACTTTGCAGTAATGGAAATGCATGATAGTGCTCTTTATATTACTGTGTGTTACTCTCACCCGACACTGAGAGGCACTCCTGAGCAGGAACACATCAGATCAGAGCTCGATTAATCCCCTCTCAGAATTACCCAGTTTAAATGAAACTGAGTTATTACCAATCAGGATAATGTTCAGATCACATCCAGTTAATTTAGCATGTTTATGTAGGAAAGCAGCAAAAGCCTCATTCACTGCAGTGCAGAAACAGCAATGGCTGCAGAAGCCAGACCTGACTGGTAATTTAATACAATGGGAATCAATCACAATATGCATTACTTGTCAGTGCAGTAGTGATAGAGGATAATTAACTTATAACTAACTTAACCCACAGCATTAACATGAGGCAAAACCAGAGGTTTCTTCATGCAATTTCACCTGCTCAAAGGCCAATGCTGCATCTATAGAGATGAGTCAGAGGAGGGGTGTATGTGCTGTTTAACAGGGGTACATGTGAGAAAAAGAATATGATGGCAAATTGTGAATGATGTTAGTTTGGATTGTGATCCTGCTGTCCAGACACTGTTACACCAGTGATAAACTGCTCTGTCTGTGTCACAGCCCATAAGCCCTAGTCTGCCTCCACAGCACTGCTGGGCTACAAGTGCCTGCTGTACCCAGGAAGACCATTTGCATAGAGAAGACACTTTGCATTGGCAGCACATGCTTCAGTGCTCTGGGAGTGTTTATAGTCCTGTGAGTTTAACACTTGATGACTGAGAGCTGTCCTTCATGGCAACAGAACCCACAGCAACAATGACTTTTATCACCATCTTCATCTGGGCACTGGCTTTCTGCATTCAGGGTGAGATTTTTGAAATTACTGAAGTATATTCTGTATTGATTGCTTGTTTAAATTTAAATGTAATGCATATTTTGAAATAACTAAATGTATCACCCTATATTATAATATTCCTCATGTAAATATAATAAAGTTGTATGTTGTTTATTCTTCCCTTCAGAATGCACAGGACAGGTGACTGTGACTCAGACTCCTGCTGGTAAATCTGCTCTCATAGGAGACACTGTAATCCTGAACTGTAGAACCAGCCCTGCTGTGTATAAAGACAGTCATGGTGAAAGAATGGCCTGGTATAACCAGAAGCCGGGAGAAGCTCCTAAACTCCTGATAAAGCTTGTAAATCAGCGTATCTCAGGGATTCCTGATCGATTCAGTGGCAGTGGATCTGGGACTGACTTCACTCTGACCATCAGTGGAGTCCAGGCTGAAGATGCAGGAGATTACTACTGTCAGAGTTGGCACTACATCAGCAGTATACGTATATTCACACAGTGATAGAGAGCCGTACAAAAACCTCCCTCAGTCAGACTGCACAGAGACTGCACTGCTGCAGCTGGGACTTACTGCAGGTGCTGAGGGGGGAGGCACTGACCCGGGACACTGAGGGGTTCTGCTCCAGCACACTGAGCTTCAGGGGTTAAGTTATAGCGTAGAAATGCTCTCACAAGTAATACAATAATTGAGCATTTTCATATCTGTACATCCAACAGTATCAAAGCCCAGTGGAGGAATAATTATGGTTTTATGAAACAATTTTTAAAAAAATAAGTGAATTTATCCAAGTCAAACACAGTACAGAAAACTAACAACTGGATTACATTCATGAAGCAGTTTTCTGCATTCACTCTCAATAAAAGTAGATCTGAACTTTTTCACAATTAATACCATCATATCAAATGTGATTTTTGGGTAGGTTTCCATAAGAGTAAACTTCTTTTACATTTTCAATGACAGAAGGTATGGACATGAATTAAGGAATAATTTAGAAACATAGCTTAAATCTGTCAGAGAGACTGAACTAGTTAGGATCTCTAGTGTTGAACTGGATTGGACAGCGGTGCTGTTTCCATCAACAGCTTCACACCTGAGCTGACTCTTCCTCACCCTTACACCTGTTACTGTATTATCCTCAACAATACTACGGTCACTTGGGTGCCACCTCAGTCCCTTGTGTTGAATACAGTGTGAAAGTGAGGCACTATCGGCCCCTCCATTGGACTGATGTGTGTTCTACAGAGGTGTTTCATAATTATTATTATGGTGTCTCTGTGCTTCTTCTCAAATAGAGACCATATAACCCCTCTTATATAACAGTAGGATGGCTCCCCCTTGTGGTGTGGAAAATCATATTATTAAATACATATTGGTTTGTCTGAATCATACAACAGAATGTTGTAATCTTAGCATCAAATGGCCCTCATTTGATGAGGTCAGCACAAACAGTCTTTAAACAGATAACCATATGGAATAACACATACCCTTTGCTCATGGTAATCTGCAACTATTCACATCATATGCATGATTTGATAGTGAGCGCTGTAGCGTGGGCGCTCTCTTACTGCGTAACCAAATGCATTTATTTGGAGCTGGTGCTGATCAGGACATCCTAAGACAGAGGAGAGAGACTCATGTGTGCTGGCAGGTAGAGGCATCCTTGATTCCATGGTGATGGCCAGGAGCCACGTGAGCACAGAGCCTTGGTAGACTCTCAGCCTCTGTCCCCACATCATCTCCTCCAGCAGAGGCATAAGCAGAGGAACTGCTGTGTGGAGACAATTCAACAGACTCAGCAAGAGCCTGAGAACGAGGTGAACAGTCAGAGGCTGGCTGCTCATTAAGTGGAGCCAAGCAGACTGGGTGAACTAGAGCTCTAACTCAGAGCTAGACCTACATAAATCAGACTCAAGGTAAATGTTAGCAGTGTAAGGTGAGAAGTGTCTGAGAGTCTTTCTGCTCTGACTGCTAAAACTCTTGGAGAAATGAACAGTTTGTCAATCTACCATGGTCAACTAATTTGAACAGCATGTCCATATATTTAAAGTTAAATGTACGTAAAAGCAGTACATTATAATTTTCATTCATAACATCTTGATCTGCTCTGATCTATGTGCATAATCACTGGGTATGAAATACAGACACTGATATAACTCCCTTCACCCAGCTCTGTCATGGATAGTAGTTAGAACAGTGTGCTTCAGTAAATCTGAGAATATTATTTTCAGATAGAAAACATATCAATGATACCATCCTCTAATCAACTCGGTCTCGCTGGATGTCTCCATCATCAGCAGAGAGGTCTGGTCAAACCTTATCTTCTTTGCATATGGGAGCAGTTTATAGCTGACGTCTCTACTGTGACTGACACCGCCACCATGTAACTGATTCCTCTGTTGTTACTAAGTGTCATCTCTGTTGCAGTGGTGAATGTTACTTTAAATGTTGTTGTGAAGACAGACTGATGCCTCCACTTCCTGAATGCTGACTGGGAGAAAATACTCTCATGCTACTGTAGGAAGGATGGACTGTCAATGTGACTGAATTGAGCCTGTAGTCCTACCTTTGTGCTTCTTTTTCATAGACTTAGTCGTTCCAGGTGCACTCTTCACTGGCGCAAGTCCAGGACTCCTTTCAGTGTCAGGCTGAGATGCATCGGCTACCAGAGAGACTGAGACTCAAAGACAAACAGGTAACAGAAAAGATTACATAAATTACACATAAAGTACACGTTACATAAATTACCAGTTTAGCATGTTGTTTAACTGTAGGGACACACCGAACTGTTACCTCATAGGTTACTGTCCATGTTACTTAGGGTTACTTGCATGCAATATGGCTTCAGTGCTCCCACAATGCCTCAGTTCTGCCTAAATCCATATTCTCTCCTTAACCTGTCTCATGCAGGGACCCTGCAGCTGAGTGCTGCTCGCTCTTTAGCTTCTGAGATAGTGTGTGTGACACAGAGCTGTCACTAGGTAACATGGCATTCTAGCTTGATGGTGTGTAATGTATGCCATTTATTTAACAGTGATTAAATTAATCTGTGCTGTATCTTGGACATCTTGTTAAGATATTTGTATCTTTTTCAGCCATGTTAAATATTCTATTTTCTTTTACTACTTTGAGGGAAATCCTCACCCGTTTTGCTCTTCTTCCTGTTTGATCCTGTACTCTGCCTCCTGGGATCTGCAGGGAGTGGGTGGGGTTCTGTAAAAGGGATGGGTGGCTCATCCCTTTGATAGGCTGGTCTGGGGAAACCCCTCATTTTCTTTACCTTCTTCTTCTTTCCTTTCTTTAGTCAGCTGATTATGGTCCTCCACCTCATCAGCACCTCATGAAAGTAGGTCCTCCTTGGGAAGAGGTGGATGGTCAGGCAGATGAGGGAGACAATTACAGTGAACACCAGGATCCAAAGCTCCATGGCCATTCTGCTGGGGACGTGGAGACAGGCATCTTGTGAGAACACTGTTCACAGCCAGCCACAACAACTTGTAATTTCAAGTTAGCCAACAATGTCAATTTATTGAAAGAGAATTAAATTCTTGCTATGGACAGATACTTTTTATTTGTATATATCTTGAATTCTGGAATTTGAAACTTCAACTTGGTGCAAATTATTTGGCATTCAAATATAAGACAGGAGAAAACACAAATTTGCCTGGGTCCATCTCAAATGACTGTACTGTCCTCTGAACCATTGTATCACCATGTAACTGGCAGTCATTTAATTTACTTGTTCGGACTAAACAAACCCTGTTTGGAACTTACCAAACCATTATTGACTTACCTAAAAACAAGGCAAAACAAGCCGCATTGATTTTTGTGTAAAGGTACCATTTTATGTGAAGGTACCCCTTAGCTCTGTCACAACAATTCCCAGGATAATGCAGCGTTTCAGCTGAGCTACTAGAAAAATATATATAGTGCATAACTGACTATATTAAAGGAATATATTTCATTTTTCAATTTGCCAACTTCCAACCTTTGAGGACTTCTCTGTAGAGAATATCCTTCTTGTTTGGAGCACAGTCCTAATCTCATTTATCTACTTTTAATATGCACTGATTTAACTGACTTCAGAATGATAGGCCAGAGATGTCAAGCTCAAAGATATGATTCAGTACATTCTGTCCCACAGTCCCTCAAAGCTAAATGAATGTTCAGTGTTGATTCATAATAGTGGTCATTCATAATAATTTCTGTCTGTCCTTTATGTTCAATTCTGCATCAGTTGTCAGTGTTTTACATTTGAACTTCCTTCCCATTGTGAACCATAGTTATGGAATGCCATTTTAGTCTAAATTAAATAAACAAAAAAGTTGATGAAATAAATAATCACACAGATTAAATTAAATTAAATTAGTTGATAAATTGCAAAATAATTCAATGAACAATACTCAACCCTTTGTGATGAAATGTTATTTCAGCATACTAATTTTCACAATACCATTATGTTTAAATTTTACTTCATAATGATGTAGTAATGAATTAGTAGATCTTTATTTTTATAATAATACATTCGATTATCAAATGGTTTTTTTGAGCAACCTGTTTTAATTCATAATGAAACTTTTATTTCATAATGTCACTTTTATCACAATTACTTGTGAAGTGCAATTCATTCAGAATGGGAATACTTGCACCTTAAGGCAAAACAAGTTTGCACCAACATTGACCATTCTCATATATGATATAACACCCTTACTTGAGTTACCCTGCATAGCTGGCTTGCTAATGAGCTATAAAAAGATAAAACATTAAAACTCCTGTAATTTCTATCACTTATCTGTTAGATTCAGGCACAGAACTGATCAATTAATTGTGAAGTAATGATAAACAGACACTGCATTTGAGAAAAAGCATTAGGTATCTACTTACAAGTCCGAAGGATGTAACTGTCCAAGAAAATAGTGGAACACAATATTGTCTTCTACTATACTAAGTGACTGGTACATTTTGGTAAGATATAGTTGCAATCGATGAGAAGTCCAAATGACATATTAATTGATAGTTGTCTGCATTTTAAGAACATTCCTATTGTGACATCATAGAGGCTGAAATACTGAAAATTCTAAACCACTTGAACTTACTACTGTTGCTGGGAAACAGAATGATGTGAATTCTGTCCAATTCTATGTTGTAAATTTAAAAGAGTAAAATGTTTTAAATAACGGTTAAGAGTTTACAGTGCTGACCAAGCAAGAGTTTTATAAGAGCACCAACAACAGTCTTACTCTGTGATGCAAATTTTGAAAAAAAAAAAAAAATGGATGTGGTATTAAGGCTGTTTTAAAATAAAAGTGTTCATGTGGGCTATTTAGAAAAATATAACACACATGAATAAAAATGTAAAAGTCTATAGAGGAAGGGGCTTTGAATACATGACATCATTTCATGATAAAATATTACTTAACTCATATCTTATAACTTGCATTTTTAAAAACCAACAAAAGTTGATAAAATGACATCAGATTTTATGGGACTTAATTTCTCTGTGTAGTTCTCATAGATGATAACCTCATACATCTGAAAATGTCATACTGATGCAAAAATGCATGAATGATCATATTCTGGAATCAAACTTATAGGCTAATAATTCTTGGGAAACAAACCAATGTACTTCAAAAACCCATGAAACTAATTCATGGGTTTCATTTAATGTGATAAATGTGGTGGCACAGTGGCAGGTGAGGCCACTGAGCTGAGCCAGGTGGAGAGTGGAAGTAAAACACAACAAAAAGTGGCCAAAGGCCATTTTTTTTTTTTGGGGGGGGGGGGGTGGACTACAATTCAGAGACACTTCCACACTTGTTCCCTACCCCTCAGGTGATACCCTGTCCTTGTTGATTACGATGGAGAGAGCAGCAGAAGCCTCTTTCACTACAGTGGAAAAACAGCCATGTCTGGTCCTTCAGTGTGATGGGAAACAATCAGAGTATGGATTATGTGTGAGTGCAGCAGTGATAGGACATAAATAACTCACACCACGAAAATTAGGCAAAATCAAAGGTTTCAAAGTGTTAAAATCTAACTGTGCAATAGCACCGCCTCAAAGGTTTACACTGCACTGTTTAACAGGGGTAAATGTGAGAAAAAGAATATGATCGTGAAATGTGAATGATGTTGGTTTGGATTGTGATCCTGCTGTCCAGACACTGTTACACCAGTGTTAAACTGCTCTGTCTGTGTCACAGCCCATAAGCCCTAGTCTGCCTCCACAGCACTGCTGGGCTACAAGTGCCTGCTGTACCCAGGAAGACCATTTGCATAGAGAAGACACTTTGCATTGGCAGCACATGCTTCAGTGCTCTGGGAGTGTTTATAGTCCTGTGAGTTTAACACTTGATGACTGAGAGCCGTCCTTCATGGCAACAGAACCCACAGCAACAATGACTTTTCTCACCATCTTCATCTGGGCACTTGCTTTCTGCATTCAGGGTGAGATTTATAAAAAATCAACCTTTTGCTCTTTTGAAATATATTATTATATTGATTTGTTTAATTAGCAATACATATTATTTTTCAAGTGGAAGGTCGTGAAAATACTATGTTTTTTTAGATAAATGTTTTGATGACATTTTTTTTCTCTCTTCAGAATGCACAGGACAGGTGACTGTGACTCAGACTCCTGCTGGTAAATCTGCTCTCACAGGCGACACTGTCACCCTGAGCTGTAGAACCAGCACCGCTGTGTTTGGCAATAGCTTTTTACACTGGTATCAGCAGAAACCTGGAGAAGCTCCTAAACTCCTGGTCTATTTGGCAACATCACGTATCTCAGGGATTCCTGATCGATTCAGTGGCAGTGGATCTGGGACTGACTTCACTCTGACCATCAGTGGAGTCCAGGCTGAAGATGCAGGAGATTACTACTGTCAGAGTTTACACAGTGGTGGTGTGTTCACACAGTGATAGAGAGCCGTACAAAAACCTCCCTCAGTCAGACTGCACAGAGACTGCACTGCTGCAGCTGGGACCTACTGCAGGTGCTGAGGGGGGAGGCACTGACCCAGGACACTGAGGGGTTCTGCTCCAGCACACTGAGCTTCAGTGGTTCAATGATAACTCTCTCACACTCTGTAATCTAATACAGTGAAGCAATGTGCCCCCACTTTTCCCCAGCCCATAATACCCAGTTATATCAGTAAGCCCAGATAATCACTGTTACCTTCTCTCTAATCTCCAGAGAGCACAGAAAAGCATGAGCGCTCCTCTGAAACATGTGATGTCAGCTCCTGCTTCTTTTCACTCTGCAGTCCCCCAGTTGTGCTCACACAGATACTGAGTCAGAGGAGAATTCTTCAGGTGCAGCTTCAACAAGCAGACTGTGGGAAACACAACTGGCCACAAGGGGGTGCTGAAGTGCAGTGAGACATTGTCATGCTGCTGAATTATTACCTTCATCTCTGGGCAGCACTTTGAGGGGCTTCTGAAAGAACCTGAAGAAATGGGAGCTGGAGATATTACTCTTACAAGATAATTAAAACAGAAAAATAAATTATCAATGAATTTTCTCAAACAATCTTTTCAAATAGTTTAAATCCCTTTCTGAATGCAGACCAATGGAAAAGGGAAGCAAAGCAATGCTTTTCAGCAGTAGAGTAGAGCAGAGAGGAGGACTGAAGCCCAAAGTGCATCCTGAACTGAACCCATATTGTGAGTGACTGCTTCACCACAGGATTCTTACAGCTTTAGGGATTGGTGAGGGCCAATGAGCCACATATAAGCCCAGACAGGCGGGGTGAGCAGCATGATCTGGCCTCCATAGTCACCCATGAAGGTCCTGTGTGCTGTGAGGGAAAGCTTTTACACAATAAAATGCAGTGAATGTTAGCAGACCAGGAGTAATGCTGGAAGATAGGTAAAGCTAACTCCTGGGTCTGAATAGAAAAACCTCACATATATACAGGGATGTTTCCCATTCCAAATGCATGTAGAGAAAACAGAGTCAATATTATGACTGACATATGATCATTGATTTGGAGAAATGAACCTTGGTTTGGGTTCAGTTGGTATCTGCAGGGTTTAGCAGGTTTATGTAAGGTGAAGGGAATGCTGGGTAGTGAGGTGGCTGGATCAGACACAGATCATCATGGGTCTGATACAGAGAGAAGGAGATCCCACCCTCCCTGTGCCACTGCCCTGTTCTGTTACACATTATCTGCTTATTCCACATTCATTCTTATTATCACTGTTACTGTAATTGTTATGTCAGCTGGTTTCTTAGCCAGTTTTGTTTTTGTTGTTATTGTTTTTATTTTCGTATTTCACTGTCATGTGCTTGTGTTTATATTTTCCTCATGTGTTTTCCTCACCTTTGTGCAAATTAAATGGCAAGCAATTATAAGACAGGAGAAAGTACACCTTCACCTGGGCCCATCTCAAACGACTGTACTGCCCTCTCTTTGTACCAGACACAACACTCTGCAACATCATCATGTGAATGAAAGTCACTTAAATTACTTGTTTGGAACTAACCAAACCATTATTGACTTACCTAACGACAAGGCAAAACAAGCACTTTTGGTTTTTATGTAAAGGTACCCCTTATCTCTGTCACAACAATACCCAGGATAATGCAGTGTTTTAGCTGAGCTACTAGCAAAGCGTACATAGTGCAGAACTGGCTGTATTAAAAGAATAAATTCCATTATTTAATTTGCAAACTTCCAACCTTTGAGGACTTCTCTGAGAATATACTTATTTTTTGGAGCACAGTCCTAATCTCACTCAGCTGCTTTTAATATGCACTGATTTTACTGACCAGAATTACAGGCCAGAGATGTCAAGCTTGATGATATAATTCAGTACATTCTGTCCCACAGTCCCTCAAAGCTAAAAGAATGTTCAGTGTTGATTCACAAATTTAGGAAGAAACAGTCCCAGGAGCTAGGAAGTACGTGGTCATTCATAATGATTTCTGTTGCGTAATTTCTGAAGTGTAATTAATTCAGAATGGAAATATGAGCACCTTATGGCAAAACAAGTTTGCACCAACATTGGCCATTCTCAAATATGATATAACACCCTTATTTGAGTTACCCTACATAGCTGGCTGGCTAACAAGCAATATTAAGGTAAAACATTAAAACTCCTGTAATTTCTGTAGCCTACCTGTTAGATCCAGACACAGAACTGATCAATTCATTGTAAAGTAATGACAAAGAGACACTGCATTTGAGGAAAAGCTTTAGGTATCTACTTACAAGTCTGAAGGATGTAACTGTCCAAGACAATAGTGGAACACAATATTGTCTTCTACTATTCTAAGTGACTGGTAAATTTTGGTAAGATATAGTTGCAATCGATGAGAAGTCCAAATGACATATTAATTGATAGTTGTCTGCATTTTAAGAACATTCCTATTGTGACATCATAGTGGCTGAAATACTGAAAATTCTAAACCACTTGTACTTACTACTGTTGCTGGGAAACAGAATGATGTGAATTCTGTCCAATTCTATGTTGCAAATTTAAGACAATGAAATGTTTTAAATAACAGCATGAGTTTACAGTGCTGAACAAGCAAGAGTTTTATAAGATGTTGGTTTGGACTGTGGTTCTGCTGTCCAGACACTGTTACACCAGTGTTAAACTGCTCTGTCTGTTTCACAGCCCATTAGCCCTAGTCTGCCTCCACAGCACTGCTGGGCTACAAGTGCCTGCTGTACCCAGGAAGACCATTTGCATAGAGAAGACACTTTGCATTGGCAGCACATGCTTCAGTGCTCTGGGAGTGTTTATAGTCCTGTGAGTTTAACACTTGATGACTGAGAGCTGTCCTTCATGGCAACAGAACCCACAGCAACAATGACTTTTATCACCATCTTCATCTGGGCACTCGCTTTCTCCATTCAGGGTAAGGGTTGGGAACATTCAGAAACACATGATAATTCTCATTTAAAACATAACATGAAATCAACAAAAAATATTTTTTTCTGTGATATCAACAGATAATCCAATTTTTTCATAACATAAAAAAATATATGTTGCATGTTTTAGGATTATGATTTAGGAAATTTATGAAAATTAGGATTTATGAAGTGTTTTTTTCTTTCATTTAGAGTCTACAGGACAGGTGACTGTGACTCAGACTCCTGCTGGTAAATCTGCTCTCATAGGAGACACTGTCACCCTGAGCTGTAGAACCAGCACTGCTGTGTACAACAACAATTATTTAAACTGGTATCAGCAGAAACCTGGAGAAGCTCCTAAACTCCTGATAAAGCTTGTAAATCAGCGTATCTCAGGGATTCCTGATCGATTCAGTGGCAGTGGATCTGGGACTGACTTCACTCTGACCATCAGTGGAGTCCAGGCTGAAGATGCAGGAGATTACTACTGTCAGAGTTACCACAGTGGCTATGTGTTCACACAGTGATAGAGAGCCGTACAAAAACCTCCCTCAGTCAGACTGCATAGAGACTGCACTGCTGCAGCTGGGACCTACTGCAGGTGCAGAGGGGGGAGGCACTGACCCGGGACACTGAGGGGTTCTGCTCCAGCACACTGAGCTTCAGTGGTTCAGTCATAACTCTCTCACACTTTGTAAAGTAATACAAATGTAGGAGCTGCTTCAACACTGAGCTTCAGTGACTCAGGAATAACTCAGTCACACTCTGTATCTCATCCTGTTGTAGCAGCTTCTTAAACACTGAGCCTCAGGAGTTCACTCAACTCCAGAAGTAACTCTGCACTCCTATACTGACACTGAGTAAAATTTTCAGAATATCTTAGCCAATGAATGACAGAGTTAAAAACAATCTAAAAATTCAAAACTGCCCAGATGAATGATCACTAGTTCATGAAATGTATTTTTTATGATAAATGTTTCGACTGTAAAGCAGTTGTATGTAACTTCCCAAGTAATAGGAGCAGTGTTCATTTGTCAGGGCAGTCCAGAGTGCTCTCCCCATCACACATCTGCAAGCTGCCATTACTAACACTGACCAGATGGGGGAGACAGAGCCCATCTGCTGCTCATGATACAATTACATTATAACAGAGGAGACCCGAAGCTGCAGAGAAACGATATGTGAAATAAACTGTGATACTTTGTGATACATGTAAAAATGTTAAATGATATTTAATATTGTTCCATGTGTTTGTGGCAACAGTAATGCCTGCTTTAGTTCTCTGTTGCAAATTGGCTGAATTTCATGGAAAAACTACCAGGTGTTTTTTATTTTTCTATTTCATTCTATTTTTAATTTTTAGTTTTCACTAAAATGGTGTCATCGTTATCTCCACATGCAACACAGGGAGAGATCTTTCATCAAGGAGATACAGCACCTATGAGAGCAGCTTCAGGAGCTCATATGTACTTCATGTACCACTGGAAACACACACACTGACACACAAACCATTCCCCTCAAAACAACACACCTTCAAATGACACAAACTACACTCTGTGCACAGCCCCCTGCCAAACTACTGGCCCAGAGAGACACAACCACTCCTCCTGACACAACGCAATCAACAGAGTCCAACAGCCCCCCCAGCACACAGGCCGACACCCCCTCCCTCCCAGACTCACACCCTTCCCCAAACACACACCCCTCTCTGCATTACAACCCCCAACAGAAAACAACAAACACCACCAAAATCTGAAGAGGTCCTTCTCATGGACTCAATGGGAAGTTTTTTGAATCCAAAAATCTATTCCCAGCCAGAAAAAGTAAAGGCTATGTGCTGCAGTAACACAGCACGGGCCCTGGAGCTTCTCAAACAGGACACACTGGGGAGCACTCACTGGGACCAATGACCTGCATCGCCTGCGCCACAACACCGCCAGCGCAGAGAGGAGGGGAGCTGAGAGAGCCTCCCAGGAGTCTCCTGATAGCCGGGTGATCATCTCCACCCTGCTGCCCCGCACCGACGTCTCCCCCCATGTGATCAGAGACATCAATGTGGAGATGGCCAGAGGACGTGCTGCACCTGGCTCACCACCCCACAATCAGCCCATGGCACCTCTACGATGGGCAGCATTTACACCATGAGGGTGTGAAGCTCTTTGCCAAAAGTCTAATAGACGTAGCATTGGGCTGAAACCCACTCAGCCCCCCCGTACCATCAATCGAGCCCGAGTCAGGGTGCAGCCCCCCTGTGCCACGGGTCACCGTCCTTAAAGTCCACACCAGCCTCACAGCACTGCCCAGCCCCCCAGGGCCCCTCCAGCACCCATCCACCTGCAGAGCTCCAGCCCTGTACCTCCCAGAGCACACCCCCAGCAGAATAAACCCAGCTACACTGCAGTCATACTGCATGGTCATTAAACAGCCTTACAGCCCAAAACAGAGTGTGGACTTATTTTTGCCATGAGATGTCTTAAGACTCTTCACTTATTCCACACTCAGGTAATGGTGCCTCTCACTCACTGCTAATGGTTTATATCAGTGCAGCTTAACTCAGCTCATCAAGACTTTCCCCTGATCCAGTCCTTTTACTCAGGACACAGAGCTGCTCTGCTCCCATCCCTTTCAAAGCTACTGTGTCAGTAATAAAACCAGGTGCTTCTGATAATCTTTGGTGAGCACTGGGTTCTGTATGTCCATCTTCTTCACAGTTCACATGTTGCTGGTTAAATGTTTTCATGTGGAGCCCAGTGACCTGTGTTTCTCACAAAGAGGAGAGTTAATCAAAAATCAAACTGATACTAGCTGATGTTAGCCAGAGGGTTTTAGGTAACGTGATTAAAAGCCAAGACAGAAAAAGGGAGTGAAAGTATGAAACAGAAGATTCTAAAGATTAAGACACATATGATTAAAACGTCCCCTATTGGATGTTTTTCTGCTGTCTTACTAATTAATATTCAGAATTGGAATATGCAAATTATCA
The DNA here is from genome assembly GCA_019788955.1 of Albula glossodonta. Lineage (NCBI taxonomy): Eukaryota > Metazoa > Chordata > Actinopteri > Albuliformes > Albulidae > Albula > Albula glossodonta. The sequence continues at coordinate 168,148 of JAFBMS010000347.1, forward strand.
TAGAACATAATTGCATATGTTTAAGTGCATTTTTATGTGCAATATATAACCTGAACATGACAGTGAGATCCCAAAAATCTGTTCCTTGGTGTCCTGGTGCTGCTGTTGAACTCTCTCTCTGTCACAGCCCACAGTCTCCAGTCCACAGCACTGCTGGGCTACAAGTGCCTGCTGTACCCAGGAAGACCATTTGCATAGAGAAGACACTTTGCATTGGCAGCACATGCTTCAGTGCTCTGGGAGTGTTTATAGTCCTGTGAGTTTAACACTTGATGACTGAGAGCTGTCCTTCATGGCAACAGAACCCACAGCAACAATGACTTTTATCACCATCTTCATCTGGGCACTCGCTTTCTGCATTCAGGGTAAGAGTTGGGAACATTCAGAAACACATATTATAATTGTCAGTTGAAAAGTTATAAAATCAACAAAAAATATTTTTTTCTGTGATATCAACAGATGCTCAGATGGTTTCATATCCATTAAATAATATATGTTGTTATATTTTGTTGTAATATATTGTTGCTAAAAATAGGATTTTTGAAATGTTGTTTCTTTTCCTTAGAGTCTACAGGACAGGTGACTGTGACTCAGACTCCTGCTGGTAAATCTGCTCTCATAGGAGACACTGTCACCCTGAACTGTAAATCTACTCCTTTGCATCAATGCAGTGATGGTTATTACTTATCCTGGTATCAAAAAAAACCTGGAGGAGCTCCTAAACTCCTGATCTACAAAGCAAATCAGCGAAATTCAGGGATTTCTGGTCGATTCAGTGGCAGTGGATCTGTGAGTGACTTCAGTCTGACCATCAGTGGAGTCCAGGCTGAAGATGAAGGAGATTACTACTGTCAGAGTTATCACTGGATTAGTGACAGTCAGAGATTGTTCACACAGTGATAGAGAGCCGTACAAAAACCTCCCTCAGTCAGACTGCACAGAGACTGCACTGCTGCAGCTGGGACCTACTGCAGGTGCTGAGGGGGGAGGCACTGACCCGGGACACTGAGGGGTTCTGCTCCAGCACACCAAGCTTCAATGGGTCAATGAACTCTCATGTATCTAATATACAAATACACTAAGACTGAATTTCAGGTCACGATATCCAAGCCTTGAAAGGGAATGACAGTTATTTCCAAATCAAATGAAAATACACACCATTCAAAGTTGCCTGATCAGTCAGTGAAATGTTACTTTGTATTGTAATATTTTGATTTCAGTGTAGCTGAACATAACATGTCTATGGAAAGAGTAGCAGTGAACTCCCTGTGCAGGACAGTCCAGAGGTCTTTCCTTCAACAGTCATGAAACAAGCTGCCATTACATACACTGACCACAAGAGGCAGACCTCTGCATATCTGAATACCTCTATCCTGTAATCACAGCGGAGTGGAGAACACACTTTGGTATCTGAGGCAGTCCTTACTGAGTCCCACAGCCCCACAGAGAATTACATAACTGCCCACAGTGCTGATCAGAGATGGAGGCTGTCTTCATTTTGGGAGAGACTGAAAGTGCATTGGAGTTTGAAAATGCAGATTTCACTTTGACATATTTATCTTATGATAAGAGAGGGTGAATTACTCTTTAATAAACCCTTATGGGGTGTATGGGTGAGAGGGTGAATTACTCTCTTACATTAATACACCCACATGGGGTGTGTGGGTGAGAGGGTGAATGACTCTTTTACATTAATACACCCTTATGGGGTGTGTGGGTGAGAGGGTAAATTACTCTCTTACATTAATACACCCTTATGGGGTGTGTGGGTGAGAGGGTGAATGACTCTTTTACATTAATACACCCTTATGGGGTGTGTGGGTGAGAGGGTGAATGACTCTTTTACATTAATACACCCTTATGGGGTGTGTGGGTGAGAGGGTGAATTACTCTCTTACATTAATACACTCTTATGGGGCATGTGGGTGAGAGGGTGAATTACTCTCTTATGTTTATAGACCCTTATGGGGCGTGTGAGTGAGAGGGTAAATTACTCTCTTACATTAATACACCCTTATGGGGCGTGTGAATGGGTCATACAGAATACGTTCACTAAAGAAGCAGAACTGAGTTTTGTCAGAACCGGTTTTAGTCTGAACCACTCAATTACTGACTGTGGCAGAGGTCTGCATTGGCCAGCAACAACTGGCTCAGAGTCATAACCTAAATTCTATAGCCATACATTTTAACACATGAATAACAGTAGAACAGAAGCGGCACTGTTAGCACAAACATTCAGCTTTCTGTCTGTGTGAAAACAGCAGAGAGAGTCTCAGCCCTCTATAGACACAGTGCTGTTCACACCTCAGAGCTCCTCTAACTGTGTGTGACAGGATTTGTATAGAGGAAGGGGCTTTGCATACCTGTCCTGCCTCTCTGCTTCACACACTTTAAGACCCCAGTACTGATCAGTGACTGTCCAGCCCTTTCACACACACTGGCACAGGCAGCACAATGATGATGTCACTCTCTCTACTGCTGGCAGTGCTGGGACTCCTTATTCAGGGTGAGAGACACTGATCACACTTTAATTCATATTTCACACGTACAATGTTTTATTATTATTATATTATTATATTAATAAATACTGTCATACTTTTGTAACTTGCTTACAAGATTATTACTGATTTCTTGACACTGATAATGCAGTATTTTTGTGTATTAAGATCCATTCCCATGTTTTGTTTTTCAGGATCAATGGCAGAAATAGTTCTGACTCAGTCTGCAGCCCAGTCTGTTCAGCTGGGAGACACTGTCTCTATCAGCTGCACAGCCAGTCAGAGTGTTGGCAACTACCTGCACTGGTACCTGCAGAAACCTGGAGAAGCTCCTAAACTTCTCATTTATTATGCCACAACTCGCCAGTCTGGGATTCCTGATCGATTCAGTGGCAGTGGATCTGGGACTCAGTTTACACTGAAAATCAGTGGAGTCCAGGCTGAAGATGCAGGAGATTACTACTGTCAGCAGGGCTATAGCGGGTTAACACAGTGATACAGCCCTGTACAAAAACCTCCCTCAGTCAGACTGCACAGAGACTGCACTGCTGCAGCTGGGACCTACTGCAGGTGCTGAGGGGGGAGGCACTGACTCAGAATACTGCTGTACTGCCAGCAGGGCTCTAGGGGGCAATAGAGAGCTACAGACCTGGATATAAACCTCTCTGAGCTGAAGAGGAGCTTCTCTGTGTCACACACAGAACCAACATCAGAGCTGCTACTGCTGAACCACACACTTCTGTACCACAACAGCACTTATTTTATGTGCAGAGAGAATTCACACTGACACAGAGATGAGAAGATTAACATTAGAAATCTGGTAGAAACCAAGAGCATCATGGATATAACACAGCGTTGGAAATAGATAAACCAGAACATGTAAGAGTTTGCTGATGAACTGCACCATTATAGACCTGGAACTCTCACTGAGAGCTTAAGAGTGAAAGTAGCAGATATGTGATTCACATTTAATGTGTGAAATAATGATACATGAATAGTTAATATACTTGTGCAGATACAAACCATATTAACACACACACACACACACACACACACACACACACACTCACACACTCTCTATCTCTCTCCCTCTCTCTCTCTCTCTCACACACACACACACACACACACACAAACACCATATACAGTGTACAGTCCACAGATAGCTGATGTCACACTGTTCCATAATAATTACCATTTGGTACACTCAGTAATATATCCACATACTTATCAAAAGTTAACCTTATTACAGATTGGTCTGCCTTTGACCTCGGTTGAAAAACAAAAGAATTTGAGATTTAGGGTAAAATAATTTTCACAGCCCCAGCCAGTCCTGTGCTATGGCTCTGTGCTGGGGAGGAGAGCTCTGTGCTGGGGAGGAGAGCTCTGTGCTGGAGAGGAGAGCTCTGTGCTGGGGAGGAGAGCTCTGTGCTGGGGATTAGAGCTCTGTGCTGGGGAGGAGAGCTCTGTGCTGGGGAGGAGAGCTCTGTGCTGGAGAGGAGAGCTCTGTGCTGGAGAGGAGAGCTCTGTGCTGGGGATTAGAGCTCTGTGCTGGGGATTAGAGCTCTGTGCTGGAGAGGAGAGCTCTGTGCTGGGGATTAGAGCTCTGTGCTGGAGAGGAGAGCTCTGTGCTGGGGATTAGAGCTCTGTGCTGGGGAGGAGAGCTCTGTGCTGGTACAGTGAGTTTCATAGAAGATGAAGACAACACAACTTCCATTTCCCTGATTTTATTTATTACACTAACAGTGTCAATAGATGAGGGAAATTCATGCTGAAGTTTCCATTTAGAGATGGATAGAGAGTAAAATCACTCAGCTGTAAGCAGTGCTTGCTGCTTTCAGAGCAGATGTGAGAGTGTGAGTTCATTCAGCTGTGAAATCTCTAATCTGAGCATCATGCAAATGCAGGTCCCTGGTACAACCAGCTCCCTTTTCCCCTTCATCGTCACTACGGAGCTAAAGCCTCCACCTCCTCATCTTCAGTGCACATATGAGGCCAGCTGCACACAGCTGTCTCAGTCAGGGCTATTTTGGGCTGAGAAACTGTGAGCTGTTGGGCTGAAAGTCACATTTGCATGTTTGGGGCGGGGCCGGCTGCTTCTGCTGTCCCTCAGTGGGACTGATTCTCTCTCAGAATAGAGCAGCACGGTGGCCAGGTGTCTGGCCCGTCCCCAGGGGGTTAGTGTGAGCTGTGCGCACATCCTGCTGCACAGAGCTGATCTGAGCACACTGCACACATCACTCCTCTTCTCCTCTGCTGGGAAACTGCTGCTCTTTCACTGATCCCAGATCAGTTACCTCACACAGTCTCTGATCACCACCTTCTACTTTCTACAGTGTGTGAGGCTCCTATAAAAGTCAGGCCAGCATTTGGGTCCTGGAAACTGACATGAAATACTGGAACACTGACTGAAAAAATGTTCATAGTGATTATGACTTTATAACAAAATGATATAATTTTATGTATAATTATACATTTTACAAGAGTATGTTTCATTCTAAAGACATGGGCATGATGCAATTGGACTAAGGTCACATGGTTTACACCCAGTGCACACTTTGCACAGAAATGTATTTCTACCAGAGCACCAAACTTTACTTTTTATAATAAAAATCAGGACAACAAATAATTTGTTCAAAGAGTCTTTATTATGTAAAGAATTCAAATCACTCAGCTTTTGCCAAAATCACAGAAAGCAGCACACATGAGAACACACATGAGTATATTTGGAGATGAACACAAGCAGAGCACATGTAAGATGTGGGTGCTGGAGGAAGGATTGACACACAGGCCAGTGTGACAGCAGTGGGGCAGTAAGAAGCAGAGAGGCAGAGTACAGAACAGGGTAAAAACAGTGTAATCAGAGTGTGAGAGCTGGGCCTCTGCCCGGCCTACTCAGAACAGTCGGCTGGCCTCAGCGTCTGAGGGACGGCGGACTGTGAGCCCTGTGTGGCCTCACAGGTCAGTGACCCCGCCTTCTTCCACTCGTCCGCACTGAGAGTCAGGGAGCTGCTCCAGCTGTACAGCCCGTCCTTCTCCAGGACCCCCGCGCCCCCGGCCACACCCGAGCTCCAGCTGCTACCGTCCACTTTCCAGTGCAGCTTCCAGTCTGAGGGGAAGCCCTTGTTGGCCAGACACAGCAGTGTGGCCTTTCCCTGATTCAGCTCCACACTGGAGGGGGGCAGGACTGTGAGGGTGGGAACTGTGTCACCTGGGAGACACAGCACAGGTGTGAGGTCACAGAGTGGACACAGCAGCATGAGCCAATCAGAGCGTTCACACAGTAAGTGCTGAATGTCAAACTCAACACATCAGCACAACATGTGACTGTACTTTACACTGAAAGCTTTGTGAAGCACAAGAGGGACTGTTCCTCAGTGATAACCAAGGCAACATTTTACACCTCTTTCACAACCAGAGCCGTTTCATTAAATTATATATCATTAATCGATTAATACATAAATTAAAAATTAAAATACAAGTAACACCACTGTAAAATATATTTGCTTGATTTATAAAAGGACTGTAAATTAACCAAAAATATTATTAATTAAAATTTCATTAAAGTAGTCATATTACATTCGTATTTTATTCAAGGTATAAAAATGTATCTATCCAAGCTGTATACAGTGAACTATACTTTTAAAAGGTCATGAAAACTAAACTACATGATTTATCAAGGAATAAAATAAGAATCAAAAAATATCTTACAAATAGCAATGGTTCGATTTTATCAAAACTGTATTAAATTGTATAGTTTTAATAATACATTTTACTGATATACTTTCGGAAAGTATAATGGAGGGATTTAATGTAAAAATTAAACAATTAGAAATGACCCATTTTTGGACATATCTGGCAGTTTCAGTTAAATAGTAACACACTTACAAGAACTTATTAATCTGAACAATATTTAAATAATACATGTTATACTCCATTTAATGGCGCGCTTTTTAAACTAAACACTAGCATCTACCTTTCGAAAAACACATCACAAAACAAACACAGACATTAAGTGCAGTTAACTGTAAATCCTTCCAAGCAGTAGTTCATGTTTAAATCAGAAATATGTTGCATTCGCAAATCGAAGGAAATTGTCAAAATAATATCCTTTACGCGCGCATCCGCAGTTACCAGATCTTAGCGGTATCCCAACATGCTGAAATTAGAGTCAGTATTACCACCTCCGACACCCAGATGGAATGAATTAATTTTAGGTTTTTTTTTTTTTTTTTTTTTTATATAATGTGCGGAACATATATGTGTAGGCTTTGGAAAAGAGCTGTACTCGCTAGAACAAACCTTCATTTAGAAAGTCGATTTGATTATCATTTATGCGAACTCAGAATTGAGCATATTATTGTACATATTATTTTGTAAAGCTTTTCGAATATTCGTGAACATTAAAGAGACACCTTGCTTGCGCTCGGAGAAATTTATTGAATAGAAATAACTTACGTCCAATTGACAGTTTGGTGCCGCCGCCAAAAGTCCACCACAGTGATACAGTCTCATTCATCGGCCGTACAAAAACCTCCAACTCAAGAGAGACGCATTTCCTTTGCCTGTGTTCATCTTTCACACATCACTCATCTTCCAATTTAAAGTTATGAGTTGTTTTTACTATGGGTTACATTTCGTTTCAGCAAATATGTGTGTAATCGATACATTTTTATGTTCATATTTTATCTGTTACCCCAAAAGTAAACAAACGCGAACAGACAGAAAGTAAGAGTACAAACGCCTTGGTTACTCTTCAATGAAAATGTTACAGCTCATATAACCTTGAGATGTTTCTTGCAGAAAAACTCACGTTTTTTCCCCCCACTTACTGCCGATATTCAGTCACTCACCGTAACTCCACCACAGCATCTGAGTCTGAGTAACTGCTGTTGAAAAACCTTCCTGCGCTGCAGCGACCGATCTGCACCGACAGGCTTCTGTGGGATTGTTACAGCACGTCCCCTGCTGGTCACTTGTACAACTACAACTGAAATATGTCTATGTCCAACGAGAGCGTGAAAACTCAGCGCCCCCATCTGCTCCCATATGCCATGGGGATTGTGTCTCCTCAGGTTATACAGCACTGAGTATATTCTGTATTACACTCACTGCTTTGATTATTGATTCAATACCTTACTCAATGGGCCCCTATTATATCCCAAAATCAGTTTTGCTTGTATGTGATTTTTTTTTCTTTTTTCAATATCAGACCCAAAGAAAACACATAAACATGTTTTAATTCTCACTGGAACATTTATGGAAACATCAAGAGTAGATGAGCAAAATAAATCATATTTACAAATGTAATTGTACTCCAGAATAATCTGTTCCTCAGAGAGCTGTTGTCTTTGTCACCCTGCTGTTCTGGGACCAGAGAAGACGCGCTGACATTTGGAAATAAACAGTGGAGAGTGTACAAACCATGTGTGTTATAAAGTGCAGCCATCTGACATCACAACCTCTCAGACCAGAGTCAATATGAATATCATATCAAATACAGCTACAATACAACACACAATTCACCTCTGAGCTCATGAAAATGATTGACTCTTCTCTGAGTGATAATGTACTGATATGAAACATATTTCAATGTAAAGTCATATAGATTCTGTGGAATATTATAATCAGTGAAACACAAATCTTGTGTCTCAGTGTCCGCTGCAGTCAGAGCTTCCTGCTGCTGCCCACAGCCCTGGAAGCATTCAGGACCATGGACAGCCACAAGGTTCCCCAGAGAGGTGAGGGTATGAAGAGAGTTTTACAGGGGGAGAGACCTAGAGGCCCATGGGTGCTTTTGTTACTTTTTTAGCCCTCCTCAGCTCAGAGATGGAAGACTGAGGCTTCATGAAACCCAAAATGGGAGGAGCTATCCTATGATCACTGATGTTAACCAATCATTACATACTGCTGTGTAGTAACATACCTAAACAAACCTGAGTCACAAAAAATAATGGGATCATAAAAAAACTTTTTATTTAATAAAAAGTCACCACGAATTGTCAGCACTTTCTGGTGTAAAATACATTGATGAATCAAAACTTTAATATGTGAGTTTCTAAAGCAACATTTGACATCTATCAGATTTTGAAAAAGTCGAACACTTTGGTGACAGAACAGCAGGTGCTTTAAACACAAAAATGACAAGTACACAAATGATTTAATGCGTCAAAGCAAAATCAGGACAGTGTATTCTAATCAAGGAACAGCTGAATCCTGAAAGGAAAAGTGATTCACAAGTTGGATCTCATCCATGGAAACAGACACACATTTAACAGGATGGTTATGAAAAGCCAATGACCCATATGAGCTCAGAAGTGAATCTGCACCTCAGTTACTCAGCCAGTGCAGATGCAGTCATAGTGCTCTCCCTTTTAAGCAGCAGGGTCTTCTAAACCACCCTGCAATGTCATGATTGTAATTTCTGTAAATGTTAATGTGTGAAGTGCACTGTGACACTGTCAAAACTCAGAGAGACTCAGGTGCAGACAGAGATAATAAACAGGAGTTTATTAAGCAGCCAAATGTAAAGTCCACAAATCCAAAATCAGAGTCTGAAATCAGGCAGAGGTCAAAACCAGAGAGACTCGGCAAGGCAAGGCAAGGCAAGGCAAGGCAAGGCAGGCTCAAAAGGCTTGTAACAGAGCAGGTAGAAAACACACTGACAAACTCACAGCTAATAGAAGAATGAACAGGGTATAAATGCACAAGACTAACAAGCAAATGAGACACAGGTCAACAACAGGGCAGGTGAAATAAATGAACAATCAGCTAGACAAGTAATGAGGAAGGTGGGGCGAACACAAAGGGCAATGAAAACAAAAGCATGAGGACAGGGGAAAACGGAAAATCCAAAACATACAAAAACAACCAAACAAAGCTGAAAGTAAAAAATAGAAAAGCATTTTCATTTTGACAGCATTACTAACAGACACTATGTCAAACCAAGTTCCTGCTGTACTCAGGAAGACTATTTGCATAGAGAAGACACTTTGCATTGGCAGCACATGCTTCAGTGCTCTGGGAGTGTTTATAGTCCTGTGAGTTTAACACTTGATGACTGAGAGCTGTCCTTCATGGCAACAGAACCCACAGCAACAATGACTTTTATCACCATCTTCATCTGGGCACTCGCTTTCTGCATTCAGGGTGAGATTAAAAAAACTACTCAAGTATATGATGTATTGCTTGCTTGTTTTAATATAAATGTAATGCAAATTTAGCAAATATTGCATGGAAATGACTAAATATTTAGTATCACTGTATATCATAATATTCCCTACATATGGATAACAGAGATGTATGTTGTTTGTGATTTCTTTCAGAATGCACAGGACAGGTGACTGTGACTCAGACTCCTGTTGGTAAATCTGCTCTCATAGGAGACACTGTCACCCTGAGCTGTAAAACCAGCCCTGCAGTGTACAGTAACTATTTCTCCTGGTATAAACAGAAGCCTGGAGAAGCCCCTAAACTCCTGATAAAGTATATAAATCAGCGTAGCTCAGGGATTCCTGATCGATTCAGTGGCAGTGGATCTGGGACTGACTTCACTCTGACCATCAGTGGAGTCCAGGCTGAAGATGCAGGAGATTACTACTGTCAGTACATACCGAATATCAGTGGCTGGGTGTTCACACAGTGATAGAGAGCCGCACAAAAACCTCCCTCAGTCAGACTGCACAGAGACTGCACTGCTGCAGCTGGGACCTACTGCAGGTGCTGAGGGGGGAGGCACTGACCCGGGACACTGAGGGGTTCTGCTTCAGTGGGTCAGTTATAACTCTCTCATACTCTGTATACTGATGCAGTGTAGCTACAACTTAAACACAGCCCTATTGGTTCACTGAACTCCAAAAATAACAGTCATATATTGACATTGAATTCAATTGCCAGAATATCCAAGCCACTTTATGACAGCTGGGGGAAATTCAAATGGGGGTGTGAAAAACATTCTAAAAATTCAAAACTGACCAGGTTACTGTTGACTATGAAGCAGTGGTATGTAACATGTCTTCATAACTGTAGCAGTGTTCACCAGGCAGGGCAATCCAAAGTACTCTCCACCATCACACCTCACACAACCTGCCATTACACACACTGACCACAGGAGGGAGACAGAGCCCATCTGCTGCTCACGATTCAAGTACATAATATCACAGGAGACCCGAAGCTGCAGAGACACACAATATGAAATATACAGTGACACTCTATGATACGTGTAAAAACATTTAATGATATTTAATATTGTTCCATGTGTTTGTGGTAGCAGTAATTCCTGCTTTAGCTCTCTGTAGCAAATTGGCTGAATTTTACTGAAAAACTAACAGGTGTTTTTTATGTTATTTATTTTATTTTATTTTTAATTTTTAGTATTCACTGAAAATGGTGTTATCTTCATGAAGAAAAACATTTTGGGGTGTGAGAGCAAGATGATCCCATTGTGTTGTATGTACAAGTGGCACATGAAATGTGCAATCCAATAAGGTGCACATATCAGGACCCAAAGAACTAAAGAATCACACCTTTCATCTGGCCCTTCACCTTAACACATGTATAACAGTAGAACAGAAGCAGTAGTGTTAGCAGGAAGAACAGCCGAGCTATCGCTGAGCTAAGAGAGGAGGCTGCCACTCTGAGGCAGGACAACCAGGCCCTGAGAGCCCAGCTGGCTGCTGTAAAAGAGCACATGCAACACAGGGAGAGATCTTTCATCAAGGAGATACAGCACCTATGAGAGCAGCTTCAGGAGCTCATATGTACTTCATGTACCACTGGAAACACACACACTGACACACAAACCATTCCCCTCAAAACAACACACCTTCTAATGACACAAACTACACTCTGTGCACAGCCCCCTGCCAAACTACTGGCCCAGAGAGACACAACCACTCCTCCTGACACAACGCAATCAACAGAGTTCAACAGGCCCCCCCCAGCACACAGGCCGGCCACACATTGGGTTGTAACCCACTCAGCCCCCCCGCACCATCAATTCGAGCCCGAGTCAGGGTGCAGCCCCCCTGTGCCACGGGTCACCGTCCTTAAAGTCCACACCAGCCTCACAGCACTGCCCAACCCCCCAGGGCCCCTCCAGCACCCATCCACCTGCAGAGCTCCAGCCCTGTACCTCCCAGAGCACACCCCCAGCAGAATAAACCCAGCTACACTGCAGTCATACTGCATGATCATTAAACAGCCTTACAGCCCTAAACAGAGTGTGGACTTATTTTTGCCATGAGATGTCTTAAGACTCTTCTCTTACTCCACGCTCAGGTAATGGTGCCTCTCACTCACTGCTAATGGTTTATATCAGTGCAGCTTAACTCAGCTCATCAAGACTTTCCCCTGATCCAGTCCTTTTACTCAGGACACAGAGCTGCTCTGCTCCCATCCCTTTCAAAGCTACTGTGTCAGTAATAAAACCAGGTGCTTCTGATAATCTTTGGTGAGCACTGGGTTCTGTATGTCCATCTTCAACACAGTTCACATGTTACTGGTTAAATGTTTTCATGTGGAGTGCAGTGACCTGTGTTTCTCACAAAGAGGAGAGTTAATCAAATATCAAACTGATACTAACTGATGTTAGTCAAAAGGTTTTAGGTAACATGACTAAAAGCCAAGACAGAAAAAGAGAGTGTGTGAAGTATGAAGGAGATTCTAAAGATTGAGACACATGAGCTTAAAACGTCTCATATTGGATGTTGTTCTGCTGTCTTACTGATTAATATTGACATATGCAAATTATCATAGAACATAATTGCATAAGTTAAAGTGCATTTTCATGTGCAATATATACCCTGGGCATGACAGTGAAATCCCAAAAATCTGTTCCTGGCTGTCCTGGTGCTGCTGTTGAACTCTCTCTCTGTCACAGCCCCCAGTCTCCAGTCCACAGCACTGCTGGGCTACAAGTGCCTGCTGTACCCAGGAAGACCATTTGCATAGAGAAGACACTTTGCATTGGCAGCACATGCTTCAGTGCTCTGGGAGTGTTTATAGTCCTGTGAGTTTAACACTTGATGACTGAGAGCTGTCCTTCATGGCAACAGAACCCACAGCAACAATGAGTTTTATCACCATCTTCATCTGGGCACTCGCTTTCTGCATTCAGGGTGAGATTCATGAAAAATAATCAAATAGATTTGATATCTTTGATTTTAATCTAAAGGAAGTATAAGGCTTAAATTAACTGTATGAAATAAATGTATAAAATAACTATCTGGGCAGTGGTGTAACATGCTAATGTGCCAATGGATCATATGAATATGCCTTTTTTATTCTTCAGGATGCACAGGACAGGTGACTGTGACTCAGACTCCTGCTGGTAAATCTGCTCTCATAGGAGACACTGTCACCCTGACCTGTAAAACTAACCCTGCAGTTCATGTCTGGAGTGGTTATCACCTCCTAGCCTGGTACCAGCAGAAACCTGGAGAAGCTCCTAAACTCCTGATCTACTATGCAACATCACGTTACTCAGGGATTCCTGATCGATTCAGTGGCAGTGGATCTGGGACTGACTTCACTCTGACCATCAGTGGAGTCCAGGCTGAAGATGCAGGAGATTACTCCTGTCAGAGTTACCATGTGATCAGCAGTAGTGGTGTGTTCACACAGTGATAGAGAGCCGTACAAAAACCTCCCTCAGTCAGACTGCACAGAGACTGCACTGCTGCAGCTGGGACCTACTGCAGGTGCTGAGGGGGGAGGCACTGACCCGGGACACTGAGGGGTTCTGCTCCAGCACACTGAGCTTCAGTGGTTCAGTGATAACTTAGAAATGCTCTCACAAGCAATACAGTGTATATATAATATATGATTAATGTAGACATTGGTGAACTCCTTAGCTCTGGCGCCGAGTTCAGCCTCTCGCTCTTTTTGAAACTTTATCTGCTTATTCCACATTCATTCTTATCACTGTTATTGTGATTGATGTTATGTCAGCTGGTTTCTTAGCCGGTTTTGTTTTTGTTTTTAATGTGTTTTACCTCTGTATTTCAATCTCATGTGCTTGTGTTTGTTTTCCTCATGTGTTTTCCTCTGCTTTGTACAAATTATATGGCAAGCAGATATAAGACAGGAGAAAATACAACTTCACCTGGGCCCTTCTCAAATGACTGTACTGTCCTCTCTTTGTACCAGAAGCAACACTCTGCAACATCACCATGTGAATGAAAGTCACTTAAATTACTTGTTTGGAACTAACCAAACCATTATTGACTTACCTAACAACAAGGCAAAACAAGCACTTTTGGTTTTTATGAAAGGTGCCATTTCAAGGTACCCCTTAGGTCTGTCACAACAATACCCAGGATAATGCAATGTTTTAGCTGAGCTACTGGCAAAGCGTATATAGTGCGAACTGGCTGTATTAAAAGAATAAATTCCATTATTTAATTTGCGAACTTCCGACCTTTGAGGACTTCTCTGAGAATATACTTATTTTTTGGAGCACAGTCCTAATCTCACTCAGCTGCTTTTAATATGCACTGATTTTACTGACCAGTTTTACAGGCCAGAGATGTCAAGCTTGATGATATAATTCAGTACATTCTGTGCCACAGTCCCTCAAAGCTAAATGAATGTTCAGTGTTGATTCACAAATTTAGGAAGAAACAGTCCCAGGAGCTAGGAAGTACGTGGTCATTCAAAATTATTTCTGTCTGTCCTTTATGTTCAATTCTGCATCAGTTGTCAGTGTTCTACATTTGAACTTCCTTCCCATTATGACATCATAGTTATGAATGCCATTTTATTCATTATTAAATAAAGAAAAATATTTATGAAATAAATAATCACATAGATGATAAATTAGTGAAATTAAATTAAATTAAATTAAATAATTCAACAAATAATACTCAACCCATTATGGTAAAATATTATTTCAGCATACTGATTTTCACAATACCATTATCGTGTTTAAATTTTACTTCGTAAGGGTAAAGTAATTAATTGTTTGATCTTTATTTCATAATAATACATTTTATTTCCAAATGGCTTTTTTGAGCAACCTGTTTTATTTCATAATGAAACTTTTACTTCATGATGCCACTTTTATCACAATTACTTGTGAAGTGAAATTAACGGAAATACTAGTATCTTATGACAAAACAAGTTCGCGTCAACATTGGCAATTCTCATATATGACATGACATCCTTACTTGAGTTACCCTACATAGCTGGCTTGCTAATGAGCTATATAAAGGTAAAACATTAAAACTGCTGTAATTTCTGTTAGATTTGCGCACAGAGCTGATCAATTAATTTTGAAGTAATAACAAAGAGACACTGCATTTGAGGAAAAGCTTGAGGTATCTACTTACAAGTCTGAAAGATGTAACTGTCCAAGAAAATAGTGGTGGAACACAATATTTTCTTCAGTTATACTAAGTGACTGGTACATTTTGGTAAGATATAGTTGCAATGACAAGTCCAAATGACATATTAATTGATAGCTGTTTGCATTTTAAGAACATTCATATTGTGACATCATAGAGGCTGAAATACTGAAAATTCTAAACCACTTGAACTTACTACTGTTGCTGGGAAACAGAATGATGTGAATTCTGTCAAATTCTATGTTGTAAATTTAAAAGAATAAAAACAGTAAGAGTTTACAGTGCTGAACAAACAAGAGTTTTATAAGAGCACCAACAACAGTCTAACTTACTCTATGATGTTGAAGCACATTCCAGCACAGTAGTCCTTATGATGGTACAGTATTTGTGTATGATTTAATTTCTCGGCCAAATTAAGCAAATTTAAAAAAAAAAAAAAAAAAAAAAAAAAACTGGATGTGTTATTTAGGCTGTTTTAAAATAAAAGTGTTCATATGGGCTGTTTAGAAAATATAATACACATGAATAAAAATGTAAAAGTCTCTCAGGAACTAATATAGAAGGAAGTGACACAATGTTGAAATGTATTTTCATTGCTTATTTGCATACATTACATCATTTTATGATGAAATATTACTTATGTCTTATCTCATTATCTTAAAACTTGTATTTTTAAAAAACGAACAAAAGTTCATAATGGGACATCAAATTTTATTGGACTTATTATTCATTTCCTTTTGTAGTTCTCATAGACGATAACCATATACATTTGAAAATGTAATACAAATGCAAAAATGCTTGAATGACACTATTCTTGAATCAAACCTTTTGGCTAATAATTCTTGACAAACAACCCAATGTACTTCAAAAACCCATGAAACAATTGAATGGGTTTCATTTAATGTGACAAATACACATAAAGCTGTGATATATTACACAGTCCTCATTATTGCTTTTACAAGTAAAGTGTTAAATGACTGTATTACTTACTTTGCAGTGATGGAAATGCATTATAGTACTCTTTATATTACTGTGTGTTGCTCTCACCCTACACTGAGAGGCACTCCTGAGCAGGAACACATCAGATCAGAGCTCGATTATTCCCCTCTCAGAATTACCCAGTTTCAATGAAACTGAGTTATTACCAATCAGGATAATGTTCAGATCACATCCAGTTAATTTAGCATGTTTATGTAGGAAACCAGCAAAAGCCTCATTCACTGCAGTGCAGAAACAGCAATGGCTGCAGAAGCCAGACCTGACTGGTAATTTAATACAATGGGAATCAATCACAATATGCATTACTTGTCAGTGCAGTAGTGATAGAGGATAACTAACTTATAACTAACTTAACCCATAGCATTAACATGAGTCAAAACCCGAGGTTTCTGCATGCAATTTCACCTGCTCAAAGGCCAATGCTGCATCTATAGAGATGAGTCAGAGGAGGGGTGTATGTGCTGTTTAACAGGGGTACATGTGAGAAAAAGAATATGATGGCGAAATGTGAATGATGTTAGTTTGGATTGTGATTCTGCTGTCCAGACACTGTTACACCAGTGTTAAACTGCTCTGTCTGTGTCACAGCCCATAAGCCCTAGTCTGCCTCCACAGCACTGCTGGGCTACAAGTGCCTGCTGAACCCAGGAAGACCATTTGCATAGAGAAGACACTTTGCATTGGCAGCACATGCTTCAGTGCTCTGGGAGTGTTTATAGTCCTGTGAGTTTAACACTTGATGACTGAGAGCTGTCCTTCATGGCAACAGAACCCACAGCAACAATGACTTTTATCACCATCTTCA
Organism: Albula glossodonta; assembly: GCA_019788955.1. NCBI lineage: Eukaryota > Metazoa > Chordata > Actinopteri > Albuliformes > Albulidae > Albula > Albula glossodonta. The sequence goes on from JAFBMS010000347.1 coordinate 184,791, forward strand.
TCTGGGCACTCGCTTTCTGCATTCAGGGTGAGATTCATGAAAAATATTCAAATAGATATGATGTCTTCAATTTTAATGGAATGGAAGTATAAAAAGTAAATGTATTAAAACAATATTAAATAACTGCCTTGGCAATAATGTGACATTCTAATGTGAATATGGATAATATAAATATTTATTTATTTTTATTCTTCCCCTCAGAATGCACAGGACAGGTGACTGTGACTCAGACTCCTGCTGGTAAATCTGCTCTCATTGGAGACACTGTCACCCTGAGCTGTAGAACCAGCCCTGCTGTCTACAACAATAACCGTTTAGCCTGGTATCAGCAGAAACCTGGAGAAGCTCCTAAACTCCTGATCTATGCTGCAACATACCGTAACTCAGGGATTCCTGATCGATTCAGTGGCAGTGGATCTGGGACTGACTTCACTCTGACCATCAGTGGAGTCCAGGCTGAAGATGCAGGAGATTACTACTGTCAGAGCAGAGTTACCACAGTGGTGGTGTGTTCACACAGTGATAGAGAGCCGTACAAAAACCTCCCTCAGTCAGACTGCACAGAGACTGCACTGCTGCAGCTGGGACCTACTGCAGGTGCTGAGGGGGGAGGCACTGACCCGGGACACTGAGGGGTTCTGCTTCAGCACACTGAGCTTCAGTGGTTCAGTTATAACTCTCTCACACTCTGTATACTGACACAGTTGTAGCTGCAATGTCATATACTGACATTGAATTTAATTTTCAGAATATCCAAGCCACTTAATGACAGCTGGGGGAAATTCAAGTGGCAGTGTTCAAAACATTCTAAAAATTCCAAACTGTCCAGACAAATAAGTGTCAGTTAATGAAAAGTATTTTTATGATAAATGTTTTGACTATGAAGCAGTGGTATATAACATGTCTTCATAATAGTTGCAGTGTTCACCAGGCAGGGCAGTCCAGAGTACTCTCCCCCATCACACCTCACACAAGCTGTCATTACATACACTGACCACAGGGGGAAGACAGAGCCCATCTGTTGCTCAGGATTCACGTACATTATATCAGAGGAGACCCGAAGCTGCAGAGACACACCATGTGAAATATACAGTGATACTGTGTGATACATTTAAAACTATTTAATGATATTTAATATTGTTCCATATGTTTGTGGTCACAGTAATGCCTGCTTTAGCTCTCTGCAGCAAATTTGCTGAATTTGATGGGAAAACTAACAGGCATTTATTTATTTATTTTTTTTTTTAATTTTTTTTTTCACTAAAATGGTGTCATGTTAATGAAAAAAAAACATATTTTGGGATGTGAGAGCAAGATGATCTCATTGTGTTGTATGTACAAGTAGCACATGAAATGTATAATCCAATAAGGTGCAAATAACAGAATGAAAGAATCACACCTTTCATCTGGCCCTTCACCTTAACACATGTATAACAGTAGAACAGAAGCAGTAGTGTTAGCAGGGAGAACAGCCGAGCTATCGCTGAGCTAAGAGAGGAGGCTGCCACTCTGAGGCAGGACAACCAGGCCCTGAGAGCCCAGCTGGCTGCTGTAAAAGAGCACATGCAACACAGGGAGAGATCTTTCATCAAGGAGATACAGCACCTATGAGAGCAGCTTCAGGAGCTCATATGTACTTCATGTACCACTGGAAACACACACACTGACACACAAACCATTCCCCTCAAAACAACACACCTTCTAATGACACAAACTACACTCTGTGCACAGCCCCCTGCCAAACTACTGGCCCAGAGAGACACAACCACTCCTCCTGACACAACGCAATCAACAGAGTCCAACAGCCCCCCCAGCACACAGGCCAACACCCCCTCTCTGTCAGACTCACACCCTTCCCCAAACACACACACCCCTCTCTGCATTACAACCCCCAACAGAAAACGACAAACACCACCAGAAACTGAAGAGGTCCTTCTCATGGACTCAATGGGAAGTTTTTTGAATCCAAAAAGCTATTCCCAGCCCAAAAAGTAAAGGCTATGCGCTGCAGTAACACAGCACGGGCCCTGGAGCTTCTCAAACAGGACACACTGGGGAGCACTCACTGGGACCAATGACCTGCATCGCCTGCGCCACAACACCGCCAGCACAGAGAGGAGGGGAGCCGAGAGAGCCTCCCAGGAGTCTCCTGATAGCCGGGTGATCATCTCCACCCTGCTGCCCCGCACCGACGTCTCCCCCCATGTGATCAGAGACATCAATGTGGAGATGGCCAGAGGACGTGCTGCACCTGGCTCACCACCCCACCATCAGCCCATGGCACCTCTACGATGGGCAGCATTTACACCATGAGGGTGTGAAGCTCTTTGCCAAAAATCTGAAAGACGTAGCATTGGGCTGTAACCCACTCAGCCCCCCCCCGCACCATCAATCGAGCCCGAGTCAGGGTGCAGCCCCCCTGCGCCACGGGTCACCATCCTTAAAGTCCACACCAGCCTCACAGCCCTGCCCAGCCCCCCAGGGTCCCTCCAGCACCCATCCACCTGCAGAGCTCCAGCCCTGTACCTCCCAGAGCACACCCCCAGCAGAATAAACCCAGCTACACTGCAGTCATACTGCATGATCATTAAACAGCCTTACAGCCCTAAACAGAGTGTGGACTTATTTTTGCCATGAGATGTCTGAAGACTCTTCACTTATTCCACACTCAGGAATGGTGGCCTCTCACTCACTGCTAATGGTTTATATCAGTGCAGCTTAACTCAGCTCATCAAGACTTTCCCCTGATCCAGTCTTTTTACTCAGGACACAGAGCTGCTCTGCTCCCATCCCTTTCAAAGCTACTGTGTCAGTAATAAAACCAGGTACTTCTGATAATCTTTGGTGAGCACTGGGTTCTGTATGTCCATCTTCAACACAGTTCACATGTTACTGGTTAAATGTTTTCATGTGGAGTGCAGTGTCCTGTGTTTCTCACAAAGAGGAGAGTTAATCAAATATCAAACTGATACTAGCTGATGTTAGCCAGAAGGTTTTTAGATAACATGACTAACAGCCAAGATAGAAAAAGAGAGTGAAAGTATGAAGAAGAAGATTCTAAAGATAGAGACACGTATGCTTAAAACGTCGCCAATTGGATGTTGTTCTGCTGTCTTACTGATTAATATTCAGAATTGGCACATGCAAATTATCATAGAACATAATTGCATAAGTTAAAGTGCATTTTTATGTGCAACATATACCCTGGACATGACAGTTAAATCCCAAAAATCTGTTCCTTGCTGTCCTGGTGCTGCTGTTGAACTCTCTCTCTGTCACAGCCCCCAGTCTCCAGTCCACAGCACTGCTGGGCTACAAGTGCCTGCTGTACCCAGGAAGACCATTTGCATAGAGAAGACACTTTGCATTGGCAGCACATGCTTCAGTGCTCTGGGAGTGTTTATAGTCCTGTGAGTTTAACACTTGATGACTGAGAGCTGTCCGTCATGGCAACAGAACCCACAGCAACAATGCCTTTTATCACCATCTTCATCTGG
>JAFBMS010000348.1:0-15000 GCA_019788955.1 Albula glossodonta
CTCTCAGTGCCATCTGTGCGTCTCTCAGTGCAGTCTGTGTGTCTCTCAGAGCTGTCCGTCAAACACATGGCTCAATGACCCTGCAAGCTTTCTGTAATTGGCAGCTGTCCTTGTCCTGCTCTCTTTACAGGGTAGACAAACCTTTCATCGCTTTGACAAGTTTAACTCCAAGTACAACCCATGGGGGCCAGTGAGCTGAGAGAGATCTACCTGAAAACTGACAACTACATTGAAGGAGAATACTTTGCACGCATTATTAAGGTAATCTGCTTATTAAGGTAAGCAAGCTTTATCGATCATGCTATCATAATCCAATAGTTGTTTCTGCAGTTGGACTGCACAGCCAATAATTTAACAAAAGTATACCTCTGGAATGTTCTATCTACAATCGATATAATGTGATGTGATTGCAGAAGAGGCCAAGAGGGAAGTTGCTGTTGTGAAGAATCACAAAGAAATTTCAAACAACATAACTAACCACATGGAACCAACTAACAAACCAACATTTGTGAATGTTGTCTGTTTACCTCCAGATATGGAGACCAAACTTGCATTATTTCAATTCATGTATATGTGTTCAGCGGTTCTATGGGTTGTGGGACAGCACCGGATTCATTTAGGTTCTTTGGAGCTGGATTCTGACCCAGCCTCCCTTCCTGCCTCTCACAGGAAGTGGCTCGTGACCTGGAGGAGAGCAAGTACCAGCACAGCAGAGCCTCGACTGTCCATTTACGGTCGGACCCCGAAGGAGTGGGATAACCTGGCCAGGTGGTTCATCCAGCACAAGGTTCACTCTCGCACCTGCGCTGGATCATCCAAGTGCCCCGGATATAGTAAGTCACAACTGCTCTCCAAAGAGAGGTGCATTCTGGGATACACCTATTATTATTTGGATTTTGCACTTTGATCCAGCGCCAGTGATGGGGGATGATCACATTTAAATGATAACATACAGTAACCGGGCAGCAGTACAGCATGGGGGCTGTCAGGTAACTGCTATAAACGTGTGGATGCTGATTATTTGTTTTAGATGAAAAATATGTAAGTAAAATGTAAGTAAAATTAATTGTAAATGTTTAATTGAACACCTTAATATTAATTATGTTTTTCTTCTTTCTCTCCTCTCAAAAAATACAGCTTTGTGTTTACTTTTAAATTTGTGTTTTATAACTGTTCTGACTCTCACATAATTTTCTTTTAATATTCTCAGTGACATTTTCAAGTCAAAGAAGATAATCCCTTCCTTTGCAAAAATGCTGGAGAATATCTTCCTCCCTCTGTTTGAGGCCACTGTGAACCCCCAGCAGCACAAGGAGCTGCATGTCTTCCTCAAATCTGTAAGATATATTGATTCTGCAGTTACTGCATGCAAATGGCTCCAGGAAAGTGGTTAGTGTAATCTGCAGAAGCCTATTCATTACATTAAGGGTATTCAAACAAAAGAGGAACTTTGATCAGGAATAAAGCAAATGCTGAAACTGATAGTTTCTAACTGTCAACCACTGATGATATAATTTCCCTGCTGTTCCCCTGAAGTATGATAATTAATAACAGTATTAATGACTTTCTGTTTTACAGTGACTTAAGACCGTCAGATACATGCAAACAAATCAACAGGTAATATCAGCAGAGTTTTTCTCAGGGTCTGGCAGGGTGTTTTAAATGAGTTTTGTGTGTGTCTACATTTCATTTCCCAGGTGACCGGGTTTGATAGTGTGGATGATGAGTCCAAACACAGCAACCACATGTTCTCCTACAAGAGCCCGAAGCCTGAGGAGTGGACAGCAGAGGAAAACCCACCCTACAGCTACTACCTGTTCTACATGTATGCCAACATCATGGTGCTCAACAACCTCCGCAAGTAAGTGGCTGATATTTCCACCCTGTGCCGTGCACACATACCTGGGAGTATGGCTACCGTCTGATCTCTTGAGGGACTCAACTGGAGAAAGAAGCTGGCTGGTGGCTGGTTGGATGGTGTCTGGTTGGTGGATGGTCAGGCTGGTGTCTGGTTGGTGGATGGTCAGGCTGGTGTCTGGTTGGTGGTGTCAGGCTGGTGTCTGGGCAGGCTGGTGGTCTGGGTGGTGGATGGTCAGGCTGGTGTCTGGGTGGTGGATGGTCAGGCGGTTCCTGGTGGATGGTCAGGCTGGTGTCTGGGTGGTGGATGGAGGCTGGTGTCTGGGTGGTGGATGGTCAGCTGGTGTCTGTGGATGGTCAGGCTGGTGTCTGGGTGGTGGATGGTCAGGCTGGTGTCTGGGTGGATGGTCAGGCTTCGTGTCTTCTGGGTTGTGCAGGGAAAGGGGCCTCAGCACCTTCCAGTTCCGTCCACACTGTGGGGAGGCCGGCTCCATCACTCACCTGGTCTCTGCCTTCCTCACTGCCGACAACATCTCCCATGGCCTCAACCTCAAAAAGGTACACCCCTCTCTGCCAGAATGGTCTCTATCTATTCTCTACAGCATCATGCCTCTCTCCAACACAGTGCCCCCTATCTACAGTCCACTGTACAGCGCCCCCATCTCCAATCTATAGCACAAATCCCCCATCTATAAGTTTCTCTCTCTCTCTAATGCTTTGCTCCCTATACCCAGTACTTGCTCCCTATGTCCAACAGCAGCACCTGACATTAATTCTATGTGCTGAAAGCTCATCCTGCACATGTGTTTGTCCATTTCCCAGAGTCCCTGCTGCAGTACCTGTACTACCTGGCGCAGGTGCCCATCGCCATGTCTCCACTCAGCAATAACAGCCTGTTCCTGGAGTACTCCAAGAACCCGCTGCGCGAGTTTCTGCACAAGGGGCTGTGCGTGTCCCTGTCCACAGACGACCCCATGCAGTTCCACTACACCAAGGTGAGAGGGGCGTGCACCAGGGCCTGGCCCACCCAGCCCTGCCTCACACACACTCAGGATGGGGGAAGCAAGTCTGCAGGAAGCAAGTCTGCTATCAACCTTCAGTTCAGGTTTTAGTTATAAAGTAAATTACTTACTAAATTCCGTAGTAATCATTATTATTCCCTAGAATCCATGTATTTCCATAGATGCTACATTGTAATCGGGTGTGAGCTGTGATTGGTTCTGTAATCGGCTGTGAGCGGTGATTGACTCTGTAATCGGCTGTGAGCTGTGATTGGCTCTGTGCTGTGATTGGTTGTGTAACTGCATTTGTGGCCTGTAGGAGGCGCTGATGGAGGAATATGCCATCGCAGCACAGCTGTGGAAGCTGAGCACCTGTGATGTGTGTGAAATTGCCCGAAACAGCGTCCTGCAGAGCGGCCTTTCACACAAGGTACTGCCCCTCACCGCCAGTCATACTGCGCCTCTCTGCGCATCCCCTGTGATAAATGTCTGCAGTGCAGTGTGTGTTTCTCTGTGCGATATAGTCTGTGCAGTGCAGTACGTTTCTCTGTGTGATATAGTCTTTGCAGTGCAGTGTGTGTGTTTCTCTGTGTGATATAGTCTGTGCAGTGCAGTGTTTCTCTGTGTGTGATATAGTCTTTGCAGTGTAGTGTGTGTGTGTGTGTTTCTCTCTGTGATAAAGTCTGTGCAGTTCAATGTGTGTGTGTGTGTTTCTCTGTGTGATATAGTCTATGCAGTTCAGTGCAGTGAAGTGCGTTTCTCTGTGTGAAATAGTCTGTGCAGTTCAGTGCAGTGTGTTTCTCTTTGTGATATAGTCTGTGCAGTGCAGTGTGTGTGCGTTTCTCTGTGTGTGATATAGTCTGTGCAGTGCAGTGTGTTTCTCTGTGTGTGATATAGTCTGTGCAGTGCAGTGTGTTTCTCTGTGTTTGATATAGTCTGTGCAGTGCAGTGTGTTTCTCTGTGTGATATAGTCTGTGCAGTGCAGTGCGTTTCTCTGTGTGAAATAGTCTGTGCAGTGCAGTGTGTTTCTCTGTGTGTGATATAGTGTGTTTCTCTGTGTGTGATATAGTCTATGCAGTTCAGTGCAGTGTGTTTCTCTTTGTGATATAGTCTGTGCAGTGCAGTGCAGTGTGTTTCTCTTTGTGATATAGTCTGTGCCGTGCAGTGCAGTGCAGTGTGTTTCTCTGTGTGATATAGTCTGTGCAGTGCAGTGTGTTTCTCTGTGTGTGATAGTCTTTGCAGTGCAGTGTGTGTGTGTTTCTCTGTGTGATATAGTCTGTGCAGTGTAGTGCAGTGTGTGATATAGTCTATGCAGTTCAGTGCAGTGTGTTTCACTGTGTGATATAGTCTTTGCAGTGCAGTGTGTGTGTGTTTCTCTGTGTGTGATATAGTCTATGCAGTTCAGTGTGTTTCTTTGTGTGTGACATGGTCTTTGCAGTGCAGTGTGTGTGTGTTTCTCTGTGTGATATAGTCTGTGCAGAGCAGTGCAGTATGTTTCTCTGTGTGATATAGTATTTGCAGTGAAGTGTGTGTGTGTTTCTCTGTGTGTGATATAGTCTGTGCAGTGCAGTGTGTTTCTCTTTGTGATATAGTCTGTGCAGTGCAGTGTGTTTCTCTGTGTGATATAGTCTTTGCAGTGCAGTGTGTGTGTGTTTCTCTGTGTGTGATATAGTCTATGCAGTTCAGTGCAGTGCGTTTCTCTGTGTGATATAGTCTGTGCAGTGCAGTGCAGTGTGTGTGTGTGTGTTTTCTCTGTGTGATATAGTCTGTGCAGTGCAGTGTGTTTCTCTGTGTGTGATATAGTCTGTGCAGTGCAGTGCGTTTCTCTGTGTGTGATAGTCTATGCAGTTCAGTGCAGTGTGTTTCTCTGTGTGAAATAGTCTGTGCAGTGCAGTGTGTGTGCATTTCTCTGTGTGTGATATAGTCTGTGCAGTGCAGTGTGTGTGCGTTTCTCTGTGTGTGATATAGTCTGTGCAGTGCAGTGTGTGTGTTTCTCTGTGTGATATAGTCTGTGCAGTGCAGTGCAGTGTGTTTCTCTGTGTGAAATAGTCTGTGCAGTGCAGTGCAGTGTGTTTCTCTGTGTGAAATAGTCTGTGCAGTGCAGTGCAGTGCAGTGTGTTTCTCGGTGTGATATGGTCTTTGCTGCCTGCAGGAAAAAGAGCACTTTCTGGGTGTGAACTACCTGACGGACGGACCTGAGGGGAATGATATTCGGCGGACCAACGTGGCGCAGATCCGTATGGCATTCCGCCACGAGACCCTATGCAATGAGCTCAGCCTGCTTCTGGACGCCGTGAAGTCAGAGTGCCCCGCCCCCACACAGTGACCTAATCACACGGAACGGCGGGCACAGTCTGAGGTCCAGGGCTGTGGACCATGACTAGGCCTTAAATGCTCTCATATCACTTCAATTCTGTCTAAGTGGGAGGTTTTCTATTAAAACTCTGTGTGTTTGGGGCTGCTGGGTGGCTCATTCTGTTTGGCTTTGTTCTGTTGTGTGGGTAGGCCCCACGATCTGGCATCACACCTGGATGGTGCCGATGCAGACCGTGCCGAAACCCCCCAGGCAAGGCTCAAGGAGGGTGGGTTTACATGGCAGGGACAGCCGTACCATTTTTAAACTTTTGTTGACATTAATATGTTTGTGTTTCTATTGTTTTTAATGAGCTATGAAATGCATGTTCGGAAATTTTTGGGATGGTTGAGGTTTCTTGGTTGGGGTTAGCTTTTGGTGGAGTTTACCTAATTAAAAAGTTCTCAGGTTCTCAGGTACTTTATGTGAAGAACACTGTGGTAAATTTGATTTTTATCTGCCGGCTCACAGGCCTGCTCAGTACAGCTATAAACATGGAGGCATAAAGCGGTGTCATTCAGTAAGACACTGTTCTCTCAGGTGAAAAATATAACGGTGGTATTTCCCTGCAGTCATACAGAAACAGACACAGGCAATTGTCTGGAGCTAGGGAAATCACTGAGTGACCTTTTGCGATTCAACACAGCTGTCAGCCATTACTTCTCTTGTAGCAAACAGAATACAGGACTGTCATCTTATTTTAATGACCATTATTAATGTAGATTTCCTGTAAGGTTGTCCTGTGTTTAATATTGGACATGGGACATTTAGAATTTTGTATTATCATCACAGACCAGTTAATATGGATTACTGTAATCTATTTTGAGAAAGTGATCGTTATTAGCCAAGTGTTTGTTGTGCTGATTTCAGGGGTTGCTGAATAGTGCAGGAAGCAAATTCTGTGTATTTTCAGTTTCATTTGATTTTTCCTTTTTGTTTTTGTCAGAAGTAGTAGTAATTCAGGGAATATGTCTGATTTTGAATACATTGAAGGAAATGAAATGGCCTTTTATATGAAACACTAGGTTATACTAAATGACTCATCACAGCACTGTTGAATTGTGTTAGTGTGGCAGTTTATAGAGCGTTTTGAGAAGCGCTGCATTCACAGGTGTTGCGGCTGGCCTGTTGGTTTGTATCTACAAGCTGCAGCAATTTCCTCTTTCATGCTCCAGCTGCATTTCTGTTCTTTATTTCTCTTTAAATAAAGTTATCTTCTGCTCAGTTTCCGTATCACATTACTGAAATAGTGGCCCTTGTCTTTGTCAAAATTCTGTGACAGAATTCTAAGTACAAATGCTTTCCAGAGGCATAACAAAACAACTTCCCATGAATTTGACCCTGAATTTCAATTTGACCACTTACATGCTAATGCTTATATATGCAAATATACAAAAATCAAGGGAAAATTATATATATACATTGTATAATATTTATTATGTTGCAAAAGTGAAATGTCATCTTACAGTGCACTTTAAACTGGAAACTGTTAAATGGAAAGGCTTTGATCTCCTCGTTGTTTGAGAGGACATTCATTTGAGAGAGGAGTATTTAAAATCAATCTTTGGATAGACAGCACATCTAAATTTAAACTAAGAATTTTCATAACTGCCTTTCAGTAAATATGTTCCTTACCCCTTATCTGCAGTGGCAATAAAACAGGCTTACAATACTGCATGTTCCAATGATGGCCAAGCCAAGGACCGCCGGTCGTCCCGTAGCTTTTATTGCAAAGACAACATCGCCACCTAGAGATAAAGTATATTCGTTGCACGAACACTCAAATGAAAATCAAAGACAAAATGGACACTCCTCAATCTACCTCAATGAGTGAATTAAGCTATGAAGAATATTATACCACGGCTTGGTTAAATACTCGTTTCTGATTGGCTAGAGGGGTGTGCGTTATTTCCCAGTGAATGCGCTGCAATAATGCACGGCTATGAGGTACTCCAGTGAAAGTGGCCTTACCACCGTTCGAATTTCAAACGATGATTCCATTTACAATCGAACATCACGGCCAAATAAAATACCCACCGAACATAACACCACACCGAGACCAGACGTCCAAAGCCAGCAGATTTGAGACTGTACCTCGGGTTGTACCGGTGCATCATAATCATAATGTCCTGAGGGCCGGTAACTGGTGTGAGACTCTCACAGCTCTTCTGTGACCGAGGGCCCTTTCCCATGGAGGCGCTTATATGTTGTGTTTTTTGTTTGTACCTAAAAATCAGTACATTCCTATTGTCATCACACTTGGCACACCTTATGGCACGGCATGTGCCTCGCAGAGCTCATGGTAATTGTTTCCATTTTAGATACATACACATCAACAACTACAGGTCAATATCAAATACCGTGGAGCCGAGCGACACAGGTAGAAACTGCTGTGAGCCATCTGCTTACTAGACGGCCACTGTTGGAGGCCATGGTGCTGCATATAAGCGTTATTTTCTAGTTGTTTGTTCAGTAAAATTAGTTTGCTTAATGCTATCTGGTGGTACATAAAGCCAGGTAGTTCAAAAAGATAGAGATATTTTAGGATATAGCAACCCGCACTGCTTATTAATTTGCTAAAGTTTATTTATTGTTGTTAAAGCTGTGAACGTAGCAACTTTTTGTGGATTTCACAGATGTTATTAAAAAGACAGTATTCTGTCTTGCCCGATTAATTTACGTGAGCTACAGTACCCTATATACTGTACCATAAGGTAAATAAGGCTAGCTGTTAGTCTCTAACAGTTGTGACTAATTATCCTAGCTCGCTAACGTTAGGTTATTCTGTCCTATGGTAAATATATACATATGACACAATTAAGCTAAACTAATGATTAGTGCGATTTTAACTACAGTTCCCGGTATACCTGTGAGATATTTTTAATTTAATATGTTGGGAGTTTAGGGGGTTGAAGGTTGGAGAATACCCCACCTGTAGTGTTAGAGATTTAACCGGTCATTTGCATGCGTGACTTACTCCATGCAGCAAAGTAAGGGTAAAGTGCACCTTAAGCCTTACAACGCTAACGTTAAGCAGACCTGTTACTTTAGCATTTTCCTTGCCTGTAACTATGCATCCTCAGAACAAACTTTTTTTATAAACTTGCCTAACTGCATGCACCCAAAGCTTGTTGCCATTTAGGAAAATTGGGAATTGACATTCTTAAGTCAGAAAAATGAATAGCAAGTATGAGGAAAACTGGAAAAAAGCCTGATTTTTTTAATGAAATAAAAAAAAAAACTATTTACAATATTACAGTGAATACATACAGTAGAGACAGTCTGGAGACTGAAGACCAGCATCAGGAAACCAAAAAAGCTTGAAGTCAAAGAAGTGCTGTTGATTTCTGTGTGCACGTCTGAAACAACGCGCTGTGTTCCTGTGCTGTGCACATTAGGAGTGAACTCTGTCCCCTGTAAAGTGTATCATTTGATGAACTTGGTCTTATGAATTTTATTAACTTATGTCTTTGCAAAAGATGCTAAGATTCAAACCACACATAGATATAATGCTCTGCCAACACAAACATAAGAACAAGGCAGACAACCTTGGCACTGGAGATGTTTCTGGTTTTACTCCGTGTGATTTCTTCATTCCCGTTTGTGATTACAGGGAAATTTAGCTTTGGTAACACCGTAAGTTTTATAGTTTCCTTACCTCTGGTGCATCTTGAAGAATTGAGGTACAATCATTTTGTTTGCCCTGTCCTTGAAACAAGCGATGGCTCATTTGGACCTCATCCCAGATTCCAATTCACCTGAGTTACATCATGCCCTCAACTCCACTCTGTCAGCATTCAGCTTCCCCACCTGTGAACCACCAGCACAACTTCACCATTCCCCACCATCACCTACACTGGCTCCTCAGGGGAGGGCTGGCCACACCCACTGCTCCAGCTGATTCTAATGCGAAAGGCTGATTGGTTTCCTTTGTATTGCTCCTAGTTCATGCCTGTCTTTGGACAGTGTTGTTTGTGTCTTGGGCCTCCAGTCTTATGGTTGTTATTTTATATGTTGAGAACTGCTTCTATGTTTTGTTTTCCATCTTGTTGCCTATAAAGACTTTTTATTAATGAACTCCCTGAAACTGTGTCCTGAGCATTTCAAGACTCAATACAAATTCATTTCACAAAGCCTGGAGAACATATCTCTAGTACATATACGAAACTAATCAGAAACAGAACTTTATAAATGTAGTTAAAATATAATTTTTCCTCATTTCCAATTATTGGTAAGGGAACTATACTGCGTAGTTAGCTTGGCTGAACATAAAGTATAATAAAGCTAATATTTTAAAGCACAAACTGGTTTGTATCATACAGTTCCAGCTCATACCTCTAGTTAGGGTGTGCTAGAGGTACATTTTCCAGATTGTTTCACAACATTAATGGATCATACCTCTAGTTAGGGTGTGCTAGAGGTACATTTTCCAGATTGTTTCACAACATTAATGGATCATACCTCTAGTTAGGGTGTGCTAGAGGTACATTTTCCAGATTGTTTCACAACATTAATGGATCATACCTCTAGTTAGGGTGTGCTAGAGGTACATTTTCCAGATTGTTTCACAACATTAATGGATCATACCTCTAGTTAGGGTGTGCTAGAGGTACATTTTCCAGATTGTTTCACAACATTAATGGATCATACCTCTAGTTAGGGTGTGCTAGAGGTACATTTTCCAGATTGTTTCACAACATTAATGGATCATACCTCTAGTTAGGGTGTGCTAGAGGTACATTTTCCAGATTGTTTCACAACATTAATGGATCATACCTCTAGTTAGGGTGTGCTAGAGGTACATTTTCCAGATTGTTTCACAACATTAATGGATCATACCTCTAGTTAGGGTGTGCTAGAGGTACATTTTCCAGATTGTTTCACAACATTAATGGATCATACCTCTAGTTAGGGTGTGCTAGAGGTACATTTTCCAGATTGTTTCACAACATTAATGGATCATACCTCTAGTTAGGGTGTGCTAGAGGTACATTTTCCAGATTGTTTCACAACATTAATGGATCATACCTCTAGTTAGGGTGTGCTAGAGGTACATTTTCCAGATTGTTTCACAACATTAATGGATCATACCTCTAGTTAGGGTGTGCTAGAGGTACATTTTCCAGATTGTTTCACAACATTAATGGATCATACCTCTAGTTAGGGTGTGCTAGAGGTACATTTTCCAGATTGTTTCACAACATTAATGGATCATACCTCTAGTTAGGGTGTGCTAGAGGTACATTTTCCAGATTGTTTCACAACATTAATGGATCATACCTCTAGTTAGGGTGTGCTAGAGGTACATTTTCCAGATTGTTTCACAACATTAATGGATCATACCTCTAGTTAGGGTGTGCTAGAGGTACATTTTCCAGATTGTTTCACAACATTAATGGATCATACCTCTAGTTAGGGTGTGCTAGAGGTACATTTTCCAGATTGTTTCACAACATTAATGGATCATACCTCTAGTTAGGGTGTGCTAGAGGTACATTTTCCAGATTGTTTCACAACATTAATGGATCATACCTCTAGTTAGGGTGTGCTAGAGGTACATTTTCCAGATTGTTTCACAACATTAATGGATCATACCTCTAGTTAGGGTGTGCTAGAGGTACATTTTCCAGATTGTTTCACAACATTAATGGATCATACCTCTAGTTAGGGTGTGCTAGAGGTACATTTTCCAGATTGTTTCACAACATTAATGGATCATACCTCTAGTTAGGGTGTGCTAGAGGTACATTTTCCAGATTGTTTCACAACATTAATGGATCATACCTCTAGTTAGGGTGTGCTAGAGGTACATTTTCCAGATTGTTTCACAACATTAATGGATCATACCTCTAGTTAGGGTGTGCTAGAGGTACATTTTCCAGATTGTTTCACAACATTAATGGATCATACCTCTAGTTAGGGTGTGCTAGAGGTACATTTTCCAGATTGTTTCACAACATTAATGGATCATACCTCTAGTTAGGGTGTGCTAGAGGTACATTTTCCAGATTGTTTCACAACATTAATGGATCATACCTCTAGTTAGGGTGTGCTAGAGGTACATTTTCCAGATTGTTTCACAACATTAATGGAAGTGAATTGTAAGTTATAATGAGACCTAAATGAACCAACACAACATTTGGTTCATTTGGTGTACAGTTAGAACAGAAAAGGTTATGCAACTTTAAAGAAGACACAGTAGAGGTAAGAAAACTGCAGAGCTTAAGGTGTTAGCACAGTGAGATTCCCCTTTAAGCACAGTGAAATTCCCCTTTAAGTGGTGAAACTCTTCTTTCATCTCCTGGGCGTGGCCATCTGCATTAATTAAGTATATCAATAACATTATGCAGTTATGGGTTAAAAAGGAGCAGACAGCAGACATGCCGATGCCACTCTGGGAGCAGGCCTGCCTGCGCCTACGCCTGCGCCTACGCCTGCGCCTGCATCTGCGCTGGAGCGCCATTTTGGGGTCTTAGGAGTCTGTCTTGGTAGCAGACAGAGTGATGTTGCTGGAGTTGTTCTGGCATCCATCCATTTCTGTCTCATTCTGCTGCTCCTTTGGGTCTTGGTAGATATTTTCCCACACCTCTGTCTCAATGTCCTCCTTCTGCCGACCCCTCTTCCAGAAAGGGACATTTCTGCGCCTGTTCCTTTGTTAATTAGAGACAGAGGAAACCGCCTTTGTGAGTTGGCATCTACATTATCATCTGTCAGCACAGTGTTCAGGACAGAGTGCCGGGTTTCCTCTGAAACTATTAAACCCAGAGAAAGTGCTTGGCTGCACATCTGCTTATTTTCTGCTTGTTCTGTTGTCATCTACAGTGACTAGTTTTTAAATTGGGAATATAATGATTGACTGGCCTGATGAATTAATTCATGTATCAAAAATATTTATTGAGAAAATGAACAGATTTTATAATACAAGTCAACTCATTACTTGCTGGCCTATATACTTAAAATTGGTTAACAGCCGTACCCATTGACATTGAGCTTGTGATTTGTATTGGTCCAAAAACCAGTGATAATAGTTATGATTATCTAATGTGGGCCATGGACAGCACTCACAGTCTGTAGTAGCCAAGCACGCTGAACACAGCCAGGAGGAGCACAACCACACTAAGGATGAGGAGAGCAGTGGGCACCACTGCAAACCAGACAGAGAGAGGAAATTACACGCTGACACACACAGGCCTAATGCAAACCAGACAGAGAGAGTTAAAACTACTAAACAGTTTCTCCAAAACTGAAAGGCACATAGAATAGGGGCAGTCAGTTTGAAATGTGACAGCATCATGGTCTCACCTCCCAGGGAGCTGATGCCGCTGTGGCCCTGAGGATCCAGACTGTCAGGGTCAGAGAGAGCGGGGGAGGGGCGTGCAGAGGTGGGCAGAGCTGCGGGCCTGGTGGGAGGGAAAGGTGGGGGGGTGGAGCGAGAGATAGAAGGAGAGGAAGAGGGAACAGAAGGGGAGGACATGGGAGGAGGAGGAGAGGAAGTGGTGGAGCGTGATGGAGGGGGAGGGGTAGACGCAGGGGCAGGAGGAGGAGCGGCGTGTGTGGGATGGGGGAGGGGAGGAGGTGATGAAGGTGCTCCAGGTGTATTTTTAGGCACTCCAGGTGTGGCTGTGGGGACGCTGGTCGTTGCAACCTGCACATCTGTCTTTACATCTGCACTCAGTGGGACAAAGATAAATTTAATCACATGACATGATCTGCAGCAAACATTTCCTACTGGCAGCACTGAGGAGAAATCTCTACTCTGTGAGCATTGTTTTCAAACTTTCCATTCAAACATTTCTTCTCCAAATTCTAAATGACAAAGTGTTTGTTTCAGATCCAAGCCCATTAAAGCTTAGCTGTGGGCTCTAGGGACCCATTAGGGAGTCCCACATATTTCCCCTATCCTGCCCCCCCTTCTCTTTCTCTCTCTCTTTCACAAGGATGCTGATTTCAGTCAGGAAACTCATGACTGGGTCTGTTTGTTGAGCTCCAGCAGTAGTAGCTACTCAGCTTTGGAACAGAGGGTATGAGGTCAAACTGCAGGTCGGGTGTGAAGCTGAATACAGAATGAGTTAAAGCAGGGTATCGAATGAACTGAGGCTGAGTACTGAATGAGTTAAGACAAAGTATGGTATAAGCTGAAGTTGAGTACCGGAAACATTGAAGCAGAAGGCATCGAAGAGGCGAGTGGGAATAGAATTCCAGGTGATGACGCCCACGCGATCCTGGCCACACTTCTTGCTTTTAATGATTCGAGGAAGAACAGCGATTTTCTCAGCTATCCAGCCAAACCTAGCACAGATACCACATGTGGCTTTACCATTGTGAAGTATACACACACACATTACCTAAAGTTACCTGCTAATTACATGCACATATACATTACACATATACATGTGGCTTTACTATTGTGAAGCACACACACACACACACACACACACACACACACACACACACACACACACACACACACACACAGGGGTGCAATTCCCAGGGGGAACAGGGGGGGCATGCCCTCCCCCATCCAGGGGAAAACACAAATTGTACCCCTGTATCATTGTGAAATTGTAAAGAAAAAACAACATGTGTAATATAGTTATCATATAGTTCATACAGTTTCTCTAATCGATTTCATGTGCAGTCCGTCAATACTTAACATCCAGTAAGTACCCTAGCTAAGGTTGCTAAACTGAAGAGCTGGGTTATACATCAAGCTGACTGAATTTACGAGTACATCTATCAGGGTAGCTTGGTCCAAAATGTTTAACGTATCTGACTTTTGTCTCTCAGTAAATTGTTAAGCAATGGAAGCTGGTTTCACTAGTTAAGCAGCTAGTTAGTTTGACAGCAGTCTCGACAATTGACAGTTAAACGAACAATTTGAATCAAGTCACAAAGAGTATGAGATAGTTGACACATTCGCCATGGAGACTTTTGAGTCCATGCCATCTCGTTTGGTTGTATCAAATTACGATACCTTTTTTAGGAAAACCGTCACCTAACAAGGGACGTTTTCAATAGATCTCGAGGTAATAGGAAGCTTCCTTGCAAATGATACACACCCACATTGTGTCCTCCCCCGAAAAATAGCCTTAATAAATTTTCAATGTTATATCCCCTGACAATGAAATAAAATTTTCGCCCTTGCACACATGCACACACACATACGCGCAAACACACACACACGTTATCAAGTGTGGGCTAAACGTCTCTAAAATGCACTGCCGTATCGTGTAATCTTGCCTGCATGTCTCAAACCCGTTTCTGTGGGCCTCCTCCACCTGGTTCTTTGTAGCGATGACCACATTCATCAGCTCGCATGCTTGCGGGGCCTGGGAGGCGTTAAAACCATAAACTGGGTTTTTACTGGCCGCAGGCTGGAAGGATGCCAGGAACACCCCTGAAACGCTGCCACTCTCTGGGTAGGCTACAAGTCAGTAACAGACATTTGAGAAATTCACAGATGAAATTCTGAAAATCTCAACCTAAGAAACAGAAGCCTCCTAATTGCGCTCTCACTATATGAAGCTGATTTTATAGAATATTGTAGACATTATTGCATGGGCCTTTCATAAACCTTCCATCTCAAGGCTCGTCATTCTGACCACCCCTTTTAGAAGACTTTATCAGAGGGAACCCCATCCTACACAAAGGGAAAAATAAACCTTTATAAGCAGCAAATATATGTATAACTGTACATATTTTTTTAATTATTTTTTTTTCAGATTTTATACAATCACATAGTTAAGAGTGAAACAAATTTATGCACAGGACAAATCAGGTGTAGAGCAC
>JAFBMS010000348.1:20000-27500 GCA_019788955.1 Albula glossodonta
ATCTTACACACACACTAGCACACAATGACTCAAATTGAGACACACATACACACACTCACACAGCTTATTTTTACCTGAGACACAAAGGTCACAGTTACTCAGTACTATGAGGTCACTTTCCTACAGTTACTGTACTTTTCCCACAGGTACTTTACCTTTCCCTTAGACACTCCACCTTCCCCACAGGTACGCTGCCTTTCCCTTAGACACTCCACCTTCCCCACAGGTACCCTGCCTTTCCCTTAGACACTCCACCTTCCCCACAAGTACCCTGCCTTTCCCTTAGACACTCCACCTTCCCCACAGGTACCCTACCTTTCCCTTAGACACACCACCTTCCCCACAGGTACCCTACCTTTCCCTTAGACACTCCACCTTCCCCACAGGTACTTTACCTTTCCCTTAGACACTCCACCTTCCCCACAGGTACCCTGCCTTTCCCTTAGACACTCCACCTTCCCCACAGGTACCCTACCTTTCCCTTAGACACTCCACCTTCCCCACAGGTACCCTACCTTTCCCTTAGACACTCCACCTTCCCCACAGGTACTTTACCTTTCCCTTAGACACACCACCTTCCCCACAGGTACCCTACCTTTCCCTTAGACACACCACCTTCCCCACAGGTACCCTACCTTTCCCTTAGACACTCCACCTTCCCCACAGGTACCCTGCCTTTCCCTTAGACACTCCACCTTCCCCACAGGTACCCTACCTTTCCCTTAGACACTCCACCTTCCCCACAGGTACCCTGCCTTTCCCTTAGACACTCCACCTTCCCCACAGGTACCCTACCTTTCCCTTAGACACTCCACCTTCCCCACAGGTACCCTGCCTTTCCCTTAGACACACCACCTTCCCCACAGGTACCCTACCTTTCCCTTAGACACACCACCTTCCCCACAGGTACCCTGCCTTTCCCTTAGACACTCCACCTTCCCCACAGGTACCCTGCCTTTCCCTTAGACACTCCACCTTCCCCACAGGTACCCTGCCTTTCCCTTAGACACTCCACCTTCCCCACAGGTACCCTGCCTTTCCCTTAGACACTCCACCTTCCCCACAGGTACCCTGCCTTTCCCTTAGACACTCCACCTTCCCCACAGGTACCCTGCCTTTCCCTTAGACACTCCACCTTCCCCACAGGTACCCTGCCTTTCCCTTAGACACTCCACCTTCCCCACAGGTACCCTGCCTTTCCCTTAGACACTCCACCTTCCCCACAGGTACCCTGCCTTTCCCTTAGACACTCCACCTTCCCCACAGGTACCCTGCCTTTCCCTTAGACACTCCACCTTCCCCACAGGTACCCTGCCTTTCCCTTAGACACTCCACCTTCCCCACAGGTACCCTGCCTTTCCCTTAGACACTCCACCTTCCCCACAGGTACCCTGCCTTTCCCTTAGACACTCCACCTTCCCCACAGGTACCCTGCCTTTCCCTTAGACACTCCACCTTCCCCACAGGTACCCTGCCTTTCCCTTAGACACTCCACCTTCCCCACAGGTACCCTGCCTTTCCCTTAGACACTCCACCTTCCCCACAGGTACCCTGCCTTTCCCTTAGACACTCCACCTTCCCCACAGGTACCCTACCTTTCCCTTAGACACTCCACCTTCCCCACAGGTACCCTGCCTTTCCCTTAGACACTCCACCTTCCCCACAGGTACCCTGCCTTTCCCTTAGACACTCCACCTTCCCCACAGGTACCCTGCCTTTCCCTTAGACACTCCACCTTCCCCACAGGTACCCTACCTTTCCCTTAGACACTCCACCTTCCCCACAGGTACCCTGCCTTTCCCTTAGACACTCCACCTTCCCCACAGGTACCCTGCCTTTCCCTTAGACACTCCACCTTCCCCACAGGTACCCTGCCTTTCCCTTAGACACTCCACCTTCCCCACAGGTACCCTGCCTTTCCCTTAGACACACCACCTTCCCCACAGGTACCCTGCCTTTCCCTTAGACACTCCACCTTCCCCACAGGTACTTTACCTTTCCTAGAGTCAGAGACGCTGAACGCGTGGAGCGCGGAATGCCATCATCTGAAACAAAAATTTTAATCCAAAGATACATCATACAATAATGATTGACATAACTATAAAACAAGGGAGACTGCACTGTGAGTGTGTGTGTATGTGTGTGTGTGAGTGAGTGCAGTGTATGAGTTTGTGTGTGTGAGTGCGAGTTTGAGTGTTGTCTCTTTTAGGGGCGAACCGGAGGGGCTCACCTGCAGCGTTAATGGACCCTGCATAGCGGCTAGAGTTGAGATTTGCCAGTTTCCTAAACTCCATCAGCTCTGCGTGGTCCTTCTCATATGTCCTCTTCAGGTTCTCCACATACTGCATCATCACCTGTGATGCCTTATTCATACGCTTCTCCTGCCGCAACAGTACCATTTGTGTTATACACAGTATACCTGTGTCACATGCTTTAGTGTCCCCCTGTGTCACACTCATTAGTGTCCCCCCTGTGTACCATGCTTTAGTGTCCCCCTGCATCACACTCATTAGTGTCCCCCCTGTGTACCATGCTTTAGTGTCCCCCTGTGTCACACTCAATAGTGTCCCCTGTGTTACCTGTCGCATAGCCCCCACCATCTCTGCCTGGCTGGAGAGCTGTACTGCCAGCAGTTGCAGTACTGCTGCTGTTTGTAGGAGGTGCCGATGAGACTCTTCTTGCCCAGGGCCCTGCCACAGAGCTATGGAACCCTGCAGAGCCCAGAACAGCAACACTCAATCTGTTACACCCCCGCAGAGCCCAGAACAGCAACATTCAATCTGTTACACTCCTGCAAAGCCCAGAACAGCAACACTCAATCTGTTACACTCCCGCAGAGCCCAGAACAGCAACACTGAATCTGTTACACTCCTGCAAAGCCCAGAACAGCAACTCTCAATCTGTTACACTCTTGCAGAACCCAAACCTAAAAAAAAATGCTTTTGGTTGTGAAGGACAAATGGAATGAATGTTTTGTTGGTTTGCTGACCTTTAGAAAGCCTTTGAAAACGTTTAGTTCTCTCTCTGTGTTTTCCTCGGTCAGATTGCGCTCACGCTCTGCCAGGTGTTGCCGTGTCTCCAGGGTGTAGCTGTCATTTCGGAACGCCAGAGACAGCTGTACAAAGGCGTTCTGTGGAGAGGAAGCGGACAGTTACACACACACACACACACGCCCACACAAACACACACACGCACACAAGCACGCACACACATACACACAAATACACACACACACACACATGCATGCATGCACACACACACAGAGCTCAGTGAGGAAATGACAGTGCTGTGCAATAACACTGTGAACTCTAAATCAGCGGTCATAACTGCACCAGGGTTTACAAAGCGATAATATGGTCAGTAAATGTTTGATATAGGCCTTTAAGGAGGCCTTGAGGATGAATGTTTAACATTAAACATAAAATAAAAATTACCCAGAGCAAATAAGTGAGGCTGTAGTAATTTTGTCATGCGACACTTTCACAGGTACCTGGACAAGGGCTACTGGGATTCCAAAATCCAAGAATGACATGCAGTTTCCCAGTAATGCAGAGCTGACTGACAGCTCACAGTATGCTGAAAATTCGCGATAAGAAAATGCAAAGACAGGGGAGCTTTTCTGAAGTATGGCCAACGTGATGCCTGCGCTAACCTCAGTGAAAACCCTGACCTTTCACATGCGACCCTGCACTGCCCGGTTAATCCCCTCCCTTACAGGGAGGATGATAAGCGTCAGTTTGTCACATCCACAAAGGCAGGAAAGCCAGGGTCCTGGGGTGGCATGGGATATGGGACACAGCCCGGCACACCATGCTTCAAAATACCATGGAACATCCTAGTTACCTTGTGTCTGACTCTCAGATACTGTTTTGATGAGAAAATTCACCTGTTCAGACGAAATACTGACCTCAACCTCTTTCTCAGTCAGGGGAGGCGCACTGCAATGAAAAGAAAAAGCACATTGCTGAAGAGTAATGCTGAAGCCTCACAGTGCTGAAGAGTAGTGCTGAAGCCTCACAGTGCTGAAGAGTAATGCTGAAGCCTCACAGTGCTGAAGAGTAATGCTGAAGCCTCACAGTGCTGAAGAGTAATGCTGAAGCCTCACAGTGCTGAAGAGTAGTGCTGAAGCCTCACAGTGCTGAAGAGTAGTGCTGAAGCCTCACAGTGCTGAAGAGTAGTGCTGAAGCCTCACAGTGCTGAAGAGTATTGCTGACGCCTCACAGTTCTGAAGAGTAATGCTGAAGCCTCACAGTGCTGAAAAGTAATGCTGAAGCCTCACAGTGCTGAAAAGTATTGCTGACGTCTCACAGTTCTGAAGCAATGCGCTGGCATGGAAACAAACAATAACAGCTTCCTTGCAGAACAGACCACTTCACTGAAAGGTTGCAATCTCATGATACTAAGTGTTTTACAGTATGGGGCAGTGAAACACAGTGGCACTGGACCATGGAAGTTAACATGGCGGCATTGGGACATGCTG
Organism: Albula glossodonta; assembly: GCA_019788955.1. Lineage (NCBI taxonomy): Eukaryota > Metazoa > Chordata > Actinopteri > Albuliformes > Albulidae > Albula > Albula glossodonta. The sequence goes on from JAFBMS010000348.1 coordinate 24,481, forward strand.
ATTTTGGAGCATTGGGTAATGGGAAATAGCGCAGTTAGGACATGGAGGTATTGACCCCAGTGTCACACTCACCCACAGGCAGCCCTGTGCAGCTTCAGCTTCCGCAGCGTGATGTCTGAAATGTGGGGTAACACATCTGGCTGGTCTCTTTTACCCTCCGCTTCTGGGGGGGTTCCTGCAAGGAGATAATTACTGTCACACCAGGAAACTACAACTGCACAACACAGCCCCAGAGCAGTCACTCCAAAACAATGCACATCCAACATCACTCTGTTACAATATTTTGCTTTATGTTTCTTTGTGTTCTTCAGTCACAGAGACTTTCTATTAGCCCTGTGTCATACCACACTGACTATATTTCCTTCAGTTGCCTGGCTGTTTGTGCACAATGTGCATGACTGACCGTTTGCTTCAGCCTTTGACACATTTTTCTGTTTTTGGACTGAATGTGTGACAGCACCATTTCTGCAGGAACTCCAGCATGTGAACAGGGACTGTACAGTATGTGCTATGGAGCGCAAATAAGATCCCCACGTGTCCTCATCCTCTGCCACATGACCATTACTGGGGCAGCGTGACCTTCACTTCCCTTTGACCTTGAGTCTGGAGCAGAGGCATCCTGGCTGCCACGCACATTTAAAGCATGCAGCAACGCCCCCTCAAGGCTGTAAGACCTATTAAACATGGTCGGCCCCTGGCTGTGAGACACTGCTCCTACAGACCATGCCAAGCCTCACCTCGGTCCTGCTCAGCTGTTTCACTCAGGTCAGGCAGCCTGGACCCCCTCCTCACGGCGTGGTGTCTGAGAAGCTGGTGCTCCTGAGAGAGGGAGTGACAGGCAGAGTTCAGAGGGAGCCACGGCTGCTCAGGCACGGTCTCGGCCTGGTGAACAGTAACTGTGACCCTTACAGACAGGCACGGCCTCGGCCTGGTGAACAGTAACTGTGACCCTTACAGACAGGCACGGCCTCGGCCTGGCGAACAGTAACTGTGACCCTTACAGACAGGCACGGCCTCGGCCTGGTGAACAGTAACTGTGACCCTTACAGACAGGCACGGCCTCGGCCTGGTGAACAGTAACTGTGACCCTTACAGACAGGCACGGCCTCGGCCTGGTGAACAGTAACTGTGACCCTTACAGACAGGCACGGCCTCGGCCTGGTGAACAGTAACTGTGACCCTTACAGACAGGCACGGTCTCGGCCTGGTGAACAGTAACTGTGACCCTTACAGACAGGCACGGCCTCGGCCTGGCGAACAGTAACTGTGACCCTTACAGACAGGAGAAACCCTTAAAGCCATAATGATTGAGACCGAGTGGATTCAGGACTGGCCATACCCCTTACCTCCCGCATTTTGGCCAGTTTCTGCCACCTGCCCTGCTGTTTTGGGGTGGGGGGGTTCTGGTGTCTTGGGGATTTGAGTGGCGGCTTGCTGAGTTTGAGGTTGGAGCCGTCCCTGAGGAGGGAGCCAATTGCGTCCCAGGTCACGGCCTGCATCATGGGCGAGGGGCCCCTGGGGGCCCGGACCTCCTGTTGGGCAGAGGGGTGGGGGACAGGCTTGGCCACACCCCTGGCGGGCATGGCCTCCATGTCCGCACCTTTCCTTGGACCGCCCCTTCCCAGGCCGGTCTCCGTCCCCCTGACATTCCTGCCCCTCCCTCCACCCAGCAGAGGGTCAGACATGCTCCTGGGAAGGGTGGGATAGCGGGGGCACAGCTGGCCAGAAGACCCCTTGCACTTCTCATTGGGCTTCCAGTCCAACGTCCTACAGCTCTGACACCACAGAGAATAAGAGTAACACAGAACATTTCTGAGATGGGAATGTTTGTCCTTTGAGACTGAATATATCCTGGAGCAAAATGCCATAGTACAAGAGAAGAGCAGCGGTAAAAAGCAGCAGCAGGAAAGAGCAGAGAGATTGGTGTGTCTGTATTAGAGCTGAGTGTGTGTGTCTGTGCTGAGTGTCTGTGTCAATGGTGAGTGTCTGTATTAGTGCTGAGTATGTGTGTCAGTGTTGAGTGTCTGTGTCTGTATTAGTGCTGATTGTATGTGTCAGTGCTGAGTGTTTGTGTGTGTATTAGTGCTGAGTGTGTGTGTCAGTGCTGAGTGTCTGTGTCTGTATTAGTGCTGAGTGTCTGTGTCTGTATTAGTGCTGAGTATGTGTGTCAGTGCTGAGTGTCTGTGTCTGTGCTGAGTGTTTGTGTCTGTATTAGTGCTGAGTGTGTGTGTCAGTGCTGAGTGTTTGTGTGTGTATTAGTGCTAAGTGTGTGGAGAGGATCAGTGCAGGCCCTACCTGACTGTCGCATGGGCTAATATGGTTCTGCTCAGCTTTCCCTGCAGCTGAAAGAAAAAAGAGGGCAGAAATCAATGCAGTGCTCCTGCAGTATCCGGCCTGCTACACGATTCTGTAAGGGGGTGTGGGGCTACGCTAATGTGGGATAGAATTATTATTATTATTATTATTATTGTTATATAGCATTATTAGAGCAGAGAAACACCTGTGTGAGTTACCTGTATGAGTCCGGGAGGGGCTGGAGGTGAATCTTCGCCCACGGCGCGTGCGGAAACGTTCGCTCACGCGTCTGGCCTCCTGCAGCAGCTGCTGGTTCTGCTGCCGCTCAGCATCAGACAGCTGCAGCTCCGGCAGCCTGTCCCTCAGCAGGTCGATCACATGACCTGTGCTGTCTGCTCCCTCACACACACATGCATACACACACGCACACACACACACGCACACACACACACACATGCACACGCACGCACGCATGCATGCACGCACCCACACCCACGCACGCACGCACGCACGCACGCACACACACACACGCACACACAGACACACACACGCAGGCACGCACGCACGCACACACACACGCACACACACACACGCACACGCACACGCACGCACACACACACGCACGCACACACACACGCACACACACACGCACACACACGCACGCACACACACACGCACACACACACACACACATGCACACGCACGCACACACACACGCACACGCA
>JAFBMS010000348.1:32500-80000 GCA_019788955.1 Albula glossodonta
AGCATTTCATCCCAAAAGCTTTATTCATTTTCCATTTTTCTTTCCTAACACTAAAGTTTTACCTCTTTGATTTAAGCCTCTTTGATTTAAAGAACCAAACCAGGAAAAAACACTCAGACAGAGGGAGGATGGCAACATTGGAGCAATATGCAGATTATTAAAATGTTTTTAAAAGGGCCATCGCTTAAAAAAAAAAAAACACTTTTTGGCAAACTGCCACATAGCTGTAACATACCATCTAAACAACAAGATATAAGCGTTTTCATCAAATCAAGCTAAATGTCAACTCCGAGTTACACACTACCTGGAAAGGGCACCTGATCCTCTGGGACATAACAGAGCTTTGGAGTGGGATCCCTGAGGACCAAATGAGCGGTGAGCAGTGAACGGTCATACTGCACAGTGTCTGCGTTAACTAAACAGTCATAATGCGCAGCATCTGCGTTAACCAAATGGTCATACTGCGCTGCGTCTGCGTTAACCAAATGGGCATACTGCGCAGCGTCTGCGGGAACCAAACGGTCATACTGTACAGTGCCTGACCGTACAGCCAATGCAAACTATGTCATGTAGACTACCAGGGAACAAACACACGGGAAAATTAACAAATAAAAGTAAAATAATTCAATATAAACTCATGCATTATCAACCAAATGGCTTGTGAATACTGATAACAGATGGCAAGCTATAATCTCTGTGAGTGACTGTAAACAATGTTGCCCTTCCTCACTCACTCCCTAATGCTGAACACACTGCCCCCTACAGGACTGGAGTTAAACCTGCAGATGCTGTGGCGCTCCAGGACTGGAGTTAACGGCCCTCCAGTGCCCTCCCCCTCTCTCAGGGGAAATGCAGGAAGGGAACTCCTTGGCAAATGTGGCTCTGAGACAGACACAGTCTCCTTACATGGGGAAGGCATTTGCCTGCAGTGGTGCCCAGGAGACACACAGAAAGAAAGAGAAAGAGGAAAAGAGAGAGAGGGGAGAGCAAGAGGGAGGGAGAGAGAGGGAGGGAGACAGAGAGGATGGGACATACCTCCGCAAATGGGGGTTTCCTGTTGGACATAAACAAACAGTGCAGACAAAATTATAAAATGGCAGGAGCCTGGGAGCAGCCTGTGTCTAAATGTATGACCACAGAGCCACTAGGGCGTGATCCAGCTCTGAACGGCTGCAGCCTGCAGTCCTGCCTTTGTGAGATTTACGCTGGCAGAAGTAGCTGCTGACCATAAGCAAAGACCGTTCCTGGGGTTGTGCGCACGATGCCGCACTGTCAGGCTCACCATTATCATTTCAGAAACATAAACACTGTACAGTCTGGTCAGGCGGGGTTTGTGTGTGTGTAAAGCTCACACGCAGCACTCAGACTGCTTCCTGCCTGAGCTTTTAAATTTAGGTCCAGAGCCATCACCGCCCTGAGAGAGAGCAGCTGAGCTGTCTCTCATAAGACATAACACTGACAGCAGGGCTGAATGACCGAGCAGCTGAACAGTGTGCAGTTCTGCAGCTCAGTCACTCTCATCCAAAGTCACCTTTTCACCTGTTCGCCTCTCACAGAGGCCATGTTTAAATGCATCCGTGCCTGTTATCAGCTGAAGAGTGATTTGACAGTCAAATCGCCCCAAGAAGAAGTGAAATTACAGTCGCATATTTCCCTAACTCTTGGCCAGTAGCCGAGCAGGGAGCAGTCCCATGAGGCTGAGCAGGGAGAAGGTACATGAGGCCGAGCAGGGAGCAGTCCCATGAGGCCGAGCAGGGAGAAGGTACATGACTTAGCCTCCTGTCATAGCATCTCTCTGATGCGGTGCTCAGCCTGCCTGTTAGAGTGTGTGTGTGTGTGTGCGTGCATGAGTGTGTGTGTGTGTGTGTGTGTGCGCATGAATGAGTGTGTGTGTGTGTGTGTGTGTGCGTGCACGAGTGTGTGTGTGTGTGTGTGTGTGTGCGCGTGAATGAGTGTGTGTGTGTGTGTGTGTGCGTACATGAGTCTGTGTGTGTGTGTGTGTGCGCGTGAATGAGTGTGTGTGTGTGTGTGTGTGTGCGTACATGAGTCTGTGTGTGGTGTGTGTGTGTGCGCGTGAATGAGTGTGTGGTGTGGTGTGTGTGTGCATGAATGGGTGTGTGTGTGTGTGTGCGTGCTTGAGTGTGTGTGTGTGTGTGCGCGTGCATGAGTGTGTGTGTGTGTGAGTGTGTGTGCGTGCGTGAGTGTGTGTGTGTGTGCATGAGTGTGTGTTTATGTGTGTGAGTGTGTGTGCGTGCATGAGTGTGTGTAAGAGTGTGTGTGTGCCTGTGTATCCGTGCGCGTGCATGTGCGTATGTGTGTGTGTGTGTGTGTGTGTAGGGGGGGGTGGCAGGGATAGGTATGCAGGGACCCCCCCGGGAACATGCCAACGCTGCTCATGGACGCTCATCTCACCACTAGTGACAAACACCTGCTGTGTCCTGCCTGGGTGGGGGAAACACCCATGGTTTGGGTCTTTGAGCAGCCAGTCTTTGAGCCTGGAGGTCTCAGAGCTCATATGTGCATCATGTGAGTTTTCCAGTTGTGCTCCAAGCCTTTTATGGAACAGGCCTTACTATGTATAATTAGAATCTTAAAAGGCCTGGGCTCTGGAACTGGAAGCTGGAACCCGAGTCACTACTCCAGTCTTTTTCCTGGAAGGGGAGATTCAGGTTCAATCATGGTTTTTGTTCCAAGAGAGAGCAGAAACAGTTTGAATTCTTTCATCATTCTATTTACAGACAGGTTTCCTTAATATGTAGGCTGACTGATCTACTCTCTCACCCTGTTCCATAACAGCAAGTATGAGAGAGCAGAAATGCCCAGTAATACACAAAAAAGAGAGTGATGAGGTTCAAGTATGTTTCTATTGGGAGGAATACTGGGTCATTTCTATTCCTCTGCCATTAACACAGCACAGGAGAGCAGTGCTCTGTGCAGGCAGCCTGACGCAGGAGAGCAGTGCTCTGTGCAGGCAGCCTGACGCAGGAGAGCAGTGCTCTGTGCAGGCAGCCTGGCGCAGGAGAGCAGTGCTCTGTGCAGGCAGCCTGGCGCAGGAGAGCAGTGCTCTGTGCAGGCAGCCTGACGCAGGAGAGCAGTGCTCTGTGCAGGCAGCCTGACGCAGGAGAGCAGTGCTCTGTGTTTGCTGACTGTCGCAGGAGAGCAGTGCTCTGTGCAGGCAGCCTGGCGCAGGAGAGCAGGGCTCTGTGTTTCTCTGTGTTTGCAGACCGGCGCAGGAGAGCAGTGCTCTGTGTTTGCAGACTGGCGCAGGAGAGCAGTGCTCTGTGTTTGTACACTGGCTCAGGAAAGCAGAGCTCTGTGTTTGGACACTGGCGCAGGAGAGCAGAGCTCTGTGTTTGCAGACTGGCGCAGGAGAGCAGAGCTCTGCATTTGCAGACTGGCGCAGGAGAGCAGAGCTCTGTGTTTGTACACTGGCGCAGGAGAGCAGTGCTCTGTGCAGGCAGCCTGACGCAGGAGAGCAGGGCTCTGTGTTTCTCTGTGTGTGCAGACTGGCGCAGGAGAGCAGTTCTCTGTGTTTGCAGACTGGCGCAGGAGAGCAGCGCTCTGTGTTTGTACACTGGTGCAGGAGAGCAGTGCTCTGTGTTTGCAGACTGGCGCTGGAGAGCAGTGCTCTGTGTTTGCAGACTGGCGCTGGAGAGCAGTGCTCTGTGTTTGTAGAGTCACCCCTAGATGCAGAGCGCCTGGCACTGCAGGGCACACGGCTCCTCTCTCAGCTTCAGTGGCTGATGGCGTTTTACTGGAAGCTGGAACACAGTAACTCTCAGAGGAATATGTTCTTTTACTCTATTTCTCCAGCAGAAAAATTCTCCTTAAATTCTTTTGTCGTATTACTCTTCTTCACACTTTTGGCAGACTGCACCATTACAATGGTATGACTGAGCAGTTTATTCTGGCCTTGTTCTCATCCCACAGGTGTTGCTTTACACAGTATCACCATCAGTGTATCCACTCAGGGCAAAGAGAAGACTAAACACATGGCGGGGGTAAAGACGTTACAGGGGCCATTCAGAGAGCGCAGGCCCTCACATGGTGCTCTCCATGGCAGCCATGTTTACCAGCCCTGTGAGGGGACTCCAGGTGCAGCAGCTTTGGGCCGGGAACGGTCATGTTTACGGTCAGCCCAAATATTACAGCACCTCCCGGGAACATGCTGCTTGGCACTTCTGAATGCAAACTCAGTCTGAGTGTAGGATGAACACTCTTCTCTTGTCACTCTCTCCCTCTGCATCACCTTGTCTCTAGGTTAATCAATGCCTGCCTGCCTCCCTCCCTCTCCCCCTCTCTGGCACACTGCTACACTGCCACTGGATTACCCAGCTCTGCCTGGCACACTGCTACACTGCCACTGGATTACCCAGCTCTGCCTGGCACACTGCTACTCTGCCACTGGATTACCCAGCTCTGCCTGGCACACTGCTACACTGCCACTGGATTACCCAGCTCTGCCTGGCACACTGCTGCACTGCCACTGGATTACCCAGCTCTGCCTGGCATACTGCTACACTGGCACTGGATTACCCAGCTCTGCCTGGCACACTGCTACTCTGCCACTTGATTACCCAGCTCTGCCTGGCACACTGCTACTCTGCCACTGGATTACCCAGCTCTGCCTGGCATACTGCTACACTGCCACTGGATTACACAGCTCTGCCTGGCACACTGCTGCACTGCCACTGGATTACCCAGCTCTGCGTGGCATACTGCTACACTGGCACTGGATTACCCAGCTCTGCCTGGCACACTCCTGCACTGGCACTGGATTACTCAGCTCTGCCTGGCACACTGCTGCACTGCCACTGGATTACCCAGCTCTGCCTGGCACACTCCTGCACTGGCACTGGATTACTCAGCTCTGCCTGGCACACTCCTGCACTGGCACTAGATTACTCAGCTCTGCCTGGCACACTGCTACACTGGCGCTGGATTACCCAGCTCTGCCTGGCACACTCCTGCACTGGCACTGGATTACTCAGCTCTGCCTGGCACACTCCTGCACTGGCACTGGATTACTCAGCTCTGCCTGGCACACTGCTACACTGGCATTGTTCAGACAGACAGACAGAAGGGTGGCTAAAACTGGTGTTTGTATTTCACCTTCAAATCAGTAATAAATTGTTTAAATAATGAAATTTTTTATATAGTTTAGTGCAAAGCAAAAATGAAAACTACTATACCATACGGAGTTGTGCACACCTGCGCAGTGAGACAGATACATAAATAGGTGAGATGAAAGTTATATATTCTAGTGACCTTTCATCCAGATATACTACTGGTACAGGTGGTTTGGCTGAAACAGATTTACACAGTGTCATCACAAACACACAATCTCATCACACAGACACAATCACACCCAACGAATACACATATATGAAAACTATTTCTGCACACAAGTCATTAACAGTTAATAAAATAAATCAATATGAACTCCACCCCAAAATCTCCAGAATGAACCCTACTGAACAATAACATTACAATAAACCAATACAGTAAATCCACCAACCACAATGACCATATGCCTCCCTAAACATTTACCACCCTAACCTGGTACACTACCCATATACCACACTAACTACATACCACACTACCCATATACCACACTAACTACATACCACACTACCCATATACCACACTAACCACATACCACACTACCCATATACCACACTGACTCAGCACACACTACCTATATACCACACTAACTACATACCACACTACCCATATACCACACTGACTCAGCACACACTACCCATATACCACACTAACTACATACCACACTACCCATATACAACACTGACTCAGCACACACTACCCATATACCACACTAACTACATACCACACTACCCATATACCACACTACCCATATACCACACTAACTACATACCACACTACCCATATACCACACTGACTCAGCACACACTACCCATATACCACACTAACTACATACCACACCACACTAACTACATACCACACTACCCATATACCACACTAACTACTTACCACACTACCCATATAAAACACTTAGTCATCACACACTGCCCATATACCACACTAACTCACCACACACTACCCATATACCACACTAACTCAGCACACACTGCCCAAAAACCATACTAACTTATCACAGTAACCATAACACCCTTAAGGTCCCAGCAGTTAGAACAGACCCTTTCTCTCTGTCTCCCCCTCTCACTCTCTCTCTCTCTCTCTCTCTGTACTGTACCTGAGGCTCTGGAGAAGGTGACGGGCAGCAGCTTGTCAGATGCTCCTTCAGATTCTTCTGAGACTTTACTGTAACTCTACCAGCTCTGAGTCACTGTGCTTCTGTTACAGCTCTGCTTTGGCTCCACCTCTCTCTGCCATATAAGGGCAGTGCTCCTCCCCCTTGTCCCGATGGTACTACAGATGGCCAGTCTGGCTGCAGCAGGGAGGGGAGGGGTCCCTGCGCTCTGTGAAAGCATTCAGGGTGGGCGGCGGCTGTCCTAGGCTGAGCTGGGCACTGGCTGGGAGGTCCTGGGTAGGAATGGAGCTTTTCTTCCTTGAGTCATTCATCCTGCTGGAGCTGGGGCGGAATGGCGGGGCTTTTATGAAAGTGCACAGAGGAAACTCACTCTGAGCGATTAATAAACCTGCATCTTACTCAGTCAGTATGCAGCCACCTGGCTGCGCTCCGGATAAAAACTTTCCAACTAGTGGGGACTGCAGAAACTTTAATGAAGCCTGTGGAGACTATATTAAGGCCCGATGAATCTGACCTGTAACACTGTACATCAATGGTGAGTCTCCATAGGCCCTATAGACACAAAGAGCACAAGCATGCACACACGCATGCACGCATGCACAAATACACACGTACACATACACACACACGTATGCACGTTACATTCACACATGCATGCACACACACACTCCCTTCTGACACATGGTGCACACATACCTGATAGATTGGCTGGTTATTCTTGTCACATTATCATGGAAAGAGATTATGTGGAGAGACTGGCACTACAAGCTCTAACCATGCAGTCTGGAGCAGCTAAGCACTGATACAGACTGACAGCATTGGAAAGGACTGGATTTAAGTCTCTGTCTGTGTGGAAGGGAACAAGAGCAAGCTGAGTCTCAGTCTGTGTGGAGGGGAACAGGAGCAAGCTGTGTTGCTGGGCTGAATGACCCCCTCCCAGGATCAGAACAGTATGTGCACAATTTTGATGACCAGTTCATTATGATAATTAAACTTAACACAGTATGTGATCACATTTAAGGAGAAACCTAATGTTTATTTGAAAAAATACTATCATTAGGTAATGAATATCTCAGGATGAACAGTATGACGAAAATACAGCCAAAAAAACATCCTGTTCTGTGTTTCAACAACAAACATAAACACACATTTTCTTACCTCTGTGTTGTGCATTGATCCTATGAGATCACAGAGGTTGACCAGACTCGAAATGAGAAAGAAATGAGACAGTGCAGATTTGCATGTACTTCGACAACCATGCAAATGAGGAATGTGTTTCTGAGCTGGAGGCTGGGGCCACATGGCACATGGCACACTATGGACTGGCACACAGCACAAGGCACACTGTGGACTGGCACACAGCACACAGCGCACTGTGGACTGGCACACAGCATAAGGCACACTGCGGACTGGCACACAGCACACAGTGCACTGCGGACTGGCACAGAGCACATGGCACACTGCGGACTGGCACACAGCACACTGCACATTGCAGACTGGCACACAGCACACTGCAGACTGGCACACAGCACACAGCACACTGCGGACTGGCACACAGCACACGGCACACTGTGGACTGGCACACAGCACATGGCACACTACAGACTGGAACACAACACACTCTCAACCAGCACACAGCACACTGCAGACTAAGTGCAGAAGGACTGAGCCCTGAGAGACTGAGAACAGAGAGACTGTCACCCTCAATGCATCTCCCAAGTCCACCATCAGGGGGCAACGCTGCAGAAGCAAATGAGCACACATTCCTCTAGATCCCCCCATACCTCGTGTGCACCACAATTTGATAAAATCACATCATACACTCACCTGCATTTGAGAAACCATATGTGAAAAATGTCAATGCATCACTTACATGAGTAGCACAAGAATAAAAAATCATTAAAAACACTTGAAATAGGTCTAATTCTATTATTATTATTCTATTTTTATGACCTCTGAAATCATATCATGTGGGTGAACTGCTGGGGAACTGATTTACAGAAGCCCCAGTCTGTGGCTCCTCCCCCTGGCCTGTGTCCCCTCCCCCTGGACAGCACTTGGCCCCTCCCCCTGGCCTGTGTCCCCTCCCCCTGGACAGCACTTGGCCCCTCCCCCTGGCCTGTGTCCCCTCCCCCTGGACAGCACTTGGCCCCTCCCCCTGGCCTGTGTCCCCTTCCCCTGGACAGCACTTGGCCCCTCCCCCTGGCCTGTGTCCCCTCCCCCTGGAAAGCACTTGGCCCCTCACCTCTACTCTCTTCCTACCCATTATTTATTCTAATAATAATCTCATCATTTGCATTTTATACTTTCCATGCCATTACGTGTCAGGTACATGCCAATTGCTATTCCCTGGAAATTCACCATCATGAGAAATATTATTCCAATGACTAGATAACAGAGAAACACCAGCAATAGAAACCCACACTGCATGTGTCAGGTAGTGAGGCAGAGCAAACACTGCATTTTAACCTTCTACTCTTCATGCATACATACCTACAGACCTGTACAATAAAGAATATACCATAGTTATGGTATACATGTCAGGTAAGCTCACAAAAGATACCTCATATATTTTAATTATATTCAAAGGAATTAAAAATACAGAGCACATGCTATAATCACAGAGAGCACATTTTCCTACGTGTCCATGATATCCTTATGAATCTCTTCATTTTAGAAGTCTGTTTACAGAATAAATCTAAAAGGCTTTAAGACAGATGCAGAGCACAAAAGGCAGTTGAATCCTGGCCAGTGATGTTTGTATGGGTAAAATGCTCACTCCATCTTTACTGCACCTGGGAGAGCTTCCTGGGGCTCTAGCTGCTCCTGCACTGTCTGCTGTGGCTTCATTTGCAGTTCTGGGCTTCTCCTGCTGGGGGAGCAGGACTGGCAGCCTGCAGAGGGCAGTGTTGGGACCTGGCACAGGCTGGCCAGTGTAAAGGTGTGTTTGTACATTTGCACTGCCGTGGGGTGGAGAGCGCCGTATAGCTGCTGCAGCGCTTTCACATCCTGCAGGGCATCATGGGCTGGGTACGACACGCCCAGCACCCTCTTGACCAGGGCCTCCTGCCTGTAGCTCTGCTGCCCCGTGCCTCTCAGGAGGTCTCTGCATAGGGGCAGGGTGTCCAGGAAGCCTGAGCTCACACGCTGGAACTCTGGCCCCAGCTGGAACTCATCCAAGGCTCTGGCCAGAACGGGGCAGTCGAACCTGCGCACGTTGTGCCCAACCAGCAGGGGGCGGCCTAGCATGCGTAGAAAGGCCAGGAGGGAGGTCAGGGCCTGGGACAGGGGAATGGTGGGAACAGGGCGGTGGTGGAGGTAGAGACGGCGCCTCCGCACCCTGAACCCTATCACAGCGGACGCCCCACCCTGCAGCTTGCAGCGCGGCACCATGTACACATTCAGAGTGTGGCTACCACTCACTGCTGCCAGCTGCACAATGTCACACGCCTGCCCTGTGCCCAAAACAACACACACCTCTGAGTCACATGCCTGCTCAGTACCAAACTCCAGTTCTGCATTATGGGAAAATGAGTCAGGTGGTGTTAGGGTTAACTGGATTAAGGAATTAGCTGGATAACTTTCATTATTACCTGGAAAAAAACAAGCCCTTTGTCCAACTGAATTTCACCAAATTAAAAAAATTACCACAGTTACCTGAAGCAGGATAAAAGTGAATTATTTAATTCTGCCTCAAGAAATACCACCATGGGTTTGAATAGGCAGAAGTGGCAAAATGCACACAGACTGATATCCTTGCAGGACTGTTTGCCTGCTATACAGTAGTTGCAAAGTGAAAGTTTCCATACCAAATCCTGTGGTTTCCAGATCAAAGAACACCAGACTGCAGCCTGTGTGCTGGAGGTCAGAGGGAGGGCAGAGGTCCATATGCCCTGTTCACCTGAACATAAACCTGAAAAATGCTCTCTCTCAGGCAGTGGTGGAAGGACCTGCTCCTGTGTGCTTCATTTGTGGCTAATTGGCTGCAAATGCAATTTATTTACGAAGATCTTCAATCCAAGGCCAAATAAAGACTTTACAGAATGAATATCCAGCATGTATTATAACAATTCAGTTTTCAGGTGGCAAATGCACACAGTGTTCATTGCTTTCTCTGACAGATTGGCTAATTGGTTGACAGACCGGTGGGATAGTGTTATTATGCTGAAATCAGAGACACCTGGAAACCTGAGCACCTGCATGCGGAAATTAGGCCAAGCATGTTCAGCTTAAATGAACTTAAAGTCAAATCATGGAAACCAAATTACATCACATTTACTTTGATGAACATTATGGGATGAACAAATTAGTCAGAAAGAGAGAGGAAGCAATCACAGGTGTTTATGTATTTTATAGAATCCAGCTTTTATATGAAATTTAGAGGCTGTATTGCTTTCCTTTAAAAGCAGTTTCACGTAAGTGCTGTGTATTGGGCCAAAGGCAGTGCTGCATACATGCCACAGGGTCTCTGAACAGCACTGGTTGCCCTAAAATATATTTGTTTTTCTGGATGGAGACTTTGGACAACTGGGTTTATATTCTCAGGCACCACCATGCTATCCTTGATCAAAACACCACAGAAAAACATTGACCAAGCAATGGATTGTGTGAATATTGTAAGCTGTTTTATTCTCTCAGGGTTAAGGTTTCTGTCAAACATACAAATAAAACAGAAGAATAGTTAGTGTTTGTGTAGTAAAACAGGAATAGTTGTGCATTTAGTGTGTGTATATAGTACAGGCACTGCATCATGGTCAGTATGCTGAATCCACAATCAATGATCAATGTTTGGGATTGTCTGGCCGCTGTATTTGTGTGTGTCTCTGCATGTATGTGAGAACACCAATCATAGACATACATAATTTGTTTAGGATTTTTATTATTTTCATTATACCCTTTTTGTTTCTTTTAATTTGCTCCAGCAGAAATAAATTATGTGTAAAATACCCCATGATACACTCCTGAATAGATAAACAGTCTTACATAAGAATGTATCTCTATGACTTGGTCACAGACATAAGAGGCTCACAGTAGATTGGTCTGATCAGGCTGGTAGGACTTGTCCTATTTACATAGTGGACCTTAAATAATGCATTGTGATTGGATGGGTTACGTTTCACAGGCTGCTTCCTGAGGGGAAGTGAAAAACACTGGAGCTCTATCCTGCAGCATGTGGTGACATCAGCCCCTGAGATGGGTGTGTGAGGGAAGAATACCTCATACCTGACACTGACAGACTCTGTGCCACACTGAGAGACTCTAAGAGACTCTGAGAGACACTGATAGACACTGAGAGACTCTGTGCCACACCGAAAGACTCTCCACCACACTGACAGACTCTGAGAGACTCTGCGCCACACTGAGAGACTCTGAGAGACGCTGATATACTGTGAGAGACTCTGTGCCACACTGAGAGACTCTGAGAGACTCTGAGAGACACTGATAGACACTGAGAGACTCTGTGCCACACCGAAAGACTCTCCACCACACTGACAGACTCTGAGAGACTCTGCGCCACACTGAGAGACTCTGAGAGACGCTGATATACTGTGAGAGACTCTGTGCCACACTGAGAGACTCTGAGACATGCTGGTGCAGTGAGACGCTGCATCTGGGGGATTCTGAGGTTTACTGAGGCCTCAATAGTGCGACTGAGATCCTACAAGTCAGGTAGAACAACATGATTCTAATGGTGTTTGAGAGAGTGGACACCAGTCTTTTATTAATTCATTCTGGAAAGTGCTGCAAATGCCAGCTGTGACAGATACAGAGCCTGAGGGTGAGGCTTTAAATCAAACAGGGAAGGCCAGATCTGCTCTTTGGGTCAGAAGTGCCGCTGGTTTACTGTCCCCCTACTAATCAGGGGCTCATTCAGACCTGGAACACCAGGCGAGAAGAATCACCATTGAGTTGCATTAATCAGTCAGTACCGTAGGCTGGAGGGCCAGGCTAGAGTGATTATAAACCTTTGAGTTCTGCTCCATAGCGCTGCAGGCTACAGCAGAGACACTCTGACCCGCGAGCTGGTGGTACTGCTGGCTTTCTGACCACCCAATGATTGATGCAGCTGTTGTCTCAGGCCCTAGCTGGCCAGAATTGACCATCCCTGCTATGAAGCTTGTCTCAGCTGAAGCTGTAGTGTTGGGAGAGGCAAACATGAATTAGTTAGACCAGCCTCCTGTACCAAGATAATGGCCCGCTTTCTGTTCAGCCCTTGCCCCCCCACTCCCCGGAACTCCACAGGGTTGAATTTCCCTCCACCCCCCCTTTGAGGAAGGTGTCACCTTTCTCATGAATGATTCATTCACACTGCCAGAGATATCCATCTCCTGGGAGCTCAGATCAGTGTACCCTGGGGAGAGGGACTGAGCTGCAGGGTCCAGAGCCAGCGGTCAGATCAGAACCAGTGTTTGGATCAGAAAAAGGGATTATTATCAGTGATGATGTCCCTGAAGGCCACGTCCCATGGCGACCTGCAGGCCTCGTTGCCAGGGAAAACGCCTGCTCTGGATTCGGGTCTGTCCAAGTCATTCTCCCTCAGCAGCAGCAGTGGTGCTAACGGTGCTAACATCGCTAATGGCGCTAACACTGCTAATGGGCGCTTCTCCAACAGCAAGGATGGAGGGGAGGAGATTCAGGAGCTGAGCCGGGTTGCTCGGCCCTGCCGCCGGCCTGTTCGGGCGGTCCGGCCCGTGAGCGCGCTCAGTCCCAGCGCATCCTTCCTCCAGATCAGCCGTCTGCAGGGGGAGCTGGTGAGGAAGAGGAAGGTAATCTCATGTGATGTCACTTCCTGTGTTTGCACCATGTGAGGCCTCACAGTTAGAGTAGTGCAGGATTAAGATCCTGTTTAGCTGTGCTGCACTGTAGGATAGTGACTGCAGAAATGTGCTGGGGAACAGGAGCAGCTTGAGTTTTTCAAGGAAAATATATTGTTGTTTATGCAGCTTGAATTATAGCTAGTTATAATGTACATTTCCTGTAAAATGTGACCCATCAGGACTGCTTTGTGTGTGCTCTGATTTTGTCCATCCCGCTGTTTGGAGAGTGTTTGTCTGCTCCAGCTCCCACGGCGCTACAGGCCAAGAGCTCAGAATTACTTCTGTGGGGGACCGTCTGCTGTCCACGCCGTGAAATGCAAAAGGAACATGCAGAGTGGCCCAGAAAATGTCTTACTTTTCTCCAATCAACTTGCTGCATTAATGTGGGAGAGCAGCAGTGGTGTTTCTGTAGGGCAGTGATCGTAAAAGTGTGTCACCAACCTCAATGCGATATAGAACAACACAAACTATTTACGGCGTGATTCAGTTTGCAGCATCATTTTGAAATGTTGGAGAGAAAATTCAGGCCAAGTTCTGCCTCTGCCTCATCCCCACTTCACTGCCATTTATCTCCCAGGATCTCACCTCCTCCCCTCATTTCCTCTTCCTCTTGCTTCAGCATTCTTTTATTTTTAATTGCTCACTTTAGGCTCACAAAGCTGCAGTGTCCTTTGGTTCTCTTTAAAGTGCAGCTGTGTCTCCATTGAATTAATAATTGAGTACTTGGGGTTAACCTAATTAGTCATTCAGTTACTGAGCAGTTGGTGAGATGAGCAAAATGGACAGTATTACAGTGCAGTGCTTGGGCACATGTGACTGAGTGAAGGTATAAATGATGGCAAACAAGCCTGTGCAAAACAACTCTTTATTTAGAGAGTGTGTTGGATATATTGCACACTATTTAGAGAGTGTGTTGGATATATTGCACACTATTTAGAGAGTGTGTTGGATACATTGCACACTATTTAGAGTGTGTCCAATATATTGCACACTATTTAGAGAGTGGGTCAGATACATTGCACACTATTTAGAGACTGTGTGTGGTATATAGCCCACTATTTAGAGAGTATGTTGGTTATATTGCACACTATTTAGAGAGTGGGTCAGATACATTGCACACTATTTAGAGACTGTGTGTGGTATATAGCCCACTATTTAGAGAGTGTCGATTTATTACTGCAATTTATTAAGCCACTTTGTGCTCAGCATTAGGGGGAAATGTTCTTGCCTTTTCATTCTCCTAGGAGTGCGAGGACCTGAAGCAGGAGAATAAGTATCTGTCCAATGAGATTCATATGGAGAGGATCATGATGCGGACAGAAAGTGAGCTTACCATGAGGAACCTGCGGAACCTAAACCAGGAGCTGCAGGCGCAGGTCAAAGAGGTACCGCTCTGCCCAGCCCCAAATTACGTCATCCTCCACCCTGATCGGTTACTGAGAAAAACATGGCTGTTAAATTACAACCCTCAACAAAGGACTTGCATTGAGTCTGCTGCAATACCTACAAGTGCACAGTAGATGGCAGCAGTGAGGTTGAGCAAACTGAAGTTGAGCAGTCACTACACAGTCATTACAGTGGAGTAAGGTGTGGCATAGACTGCAGTGACATCCTGGCCAATGGAGCTGTGTAACCGCTTCTGTTGTGCCAGTGAGTGAAGTCACTGTGCTATTTATAAAGGCTAAAGACCAGTGACGCTGTGTGGCTCTCAGACTCTTACAAAATTAGCCCAGGAGGTGAAACTGAGGAGGCACTAAAACAAAATTAGTCCAGGGATGAATCTGTAGGGGTATTTAGATGATCTGCAGGGATGAAAACAGAAGCTCTTAGTGATGTGGGGGACACACTGCTGCTCTCAGGTTATTTATAGGTGTGTAATACACTCAGGGTCCCACCCTAGTGGAGCGGCAGCTGAACATACAGAGAGTAAAACCCCTCTGGGGACAGTGCGCTGCTGGCAGAAATCAGAACTTGGTGAGCTCATTAGCCTATGGGCCAATCAGAAGTCAGATCATTAAAGTGACACCCTGATTTTTCACTACTCAATGCACAGAGAAGAAAACAGCACTTCAAAGCAACAATGAAGGACAAAATTAGTAATGAATGAGTGTGACTATTAGCCATATTGATTAGTGTCCAAATAACTATAGCTAACAGGCTTGTGTAATATGGTCCATATTAGCATGGCTAGGGGGTGCCTTTGGTCCAGTACATTAGATTACTGTATATTTAGCTGCAGGGCTAGGGGATGCTGTTGGTGCTTCCATCACAGCTGGATTCTGCTGTCTGCCTGTGTTCCACAGTTGAAGCAGAAGCTACAGCTCAGCCAGCAGAGGGCGATGTTGTGCTCGCGAGCAGCTGAGCAAGCGGATACCTCACGGGCTGAAGCTGAGAAGGCCCGGGCATTGGCTGAGGCACGAGTGATTGACGGCAGGCAGGAGAGAGACCTGGCACTTGGGGAGAAGGCCCGATTGAGTGAGGACTTCCTGCAGCTGAAGAGCAGGGTATAACATTACAATAGTTATGATAATAATAGTAATATAATTGTTGTAATTATAGAACAGCAACAAATAAGGCACAGCTACTAAACAGCTACATCAAAAACACAGCGGCAGTTACTGTTAGCGCTGTGTACCAATGCTACTGTTAGAGCACCATACTGTTAGCGCTGTGTACCAGTGCTACTGTTAGAGCACCATACTGTTAGCGCTGTGTACCAATGCTACTGTTAGAGCACCATACTGTTAGCGCTGTGCTATTTCGTGCCTCACCTGTGCTGGGACTAAGTACAGCTCATTTTGGAGTCCAGGGACCTGCAAGTATCACCCTGTTAAACAGCATCATGCAAACACATGCCTTGTGTCTGTCTCTACAGCACACTGATGCGCAGCTGCTGCTGGCTAAAACAGAGAAGAATTATTTTGAGACGAAGCTGAAGCTGGACAGGGTATCTGCGGAGAGGCAGGCTCTTCTGGAGGAAAACAAAGGCTTGGAGAAAGAAAGGAATGAGTTGAGGAGAAACCTGAAACAAGTGTCAGAGGAGAACAGCAGACTGAAAGAGAGGTGCATTTCCCTTCCATCTTCTCTTTACCAATAATGGGTTAATATTTCTTCCACATATAATTTTCAAATGTGTGCCTCAAACTCTGACCTCTTAGGTCACATTGTCAGCATATAGCTCATTTTTACCGCTTGCCTGCTTACCTGGTGCCCATAATCAGTTCTTGGATGAAGGCTCATGTATTACTAGATTTGCATATTATGGCATGTGTGAGTATGGTGCTTATTTTTCAGTGGCATATGAGGCTAATGATGATGATTTATTTGATGATCAAAATACATATAAACCTAGAGCAGCTATCACATACATTTAAAATCATTGAGGATTTAAACACAATAAAATACGACTTATTTCCCCATTGTGGTCCACACAAGAAATGCACCAAAACCACACGACAGTTTAAAAAGAAAACCGAAGACAGCAAAGTGAAACAAAAAACAGACGGTAGGGTGAATTTTACTGGGGTTCTCTCTGATCATTAAAGCTTCATACTTTGCACCAACCAATGTCTGACACAAAGAGCTGTTTCATGAGCTGGAAATGTTTCCCAGTTTTAGCAAAACAGAAGTCTCAGGTCCAGCTCAGCTGTTACTGTTGTGACCACAGTAACATTCCCTGGCACAGCAGATTACGCTCACGCTACTCATCGTAGGCACGTGTTAATGATGCGTTTTCAGTACAGATGTAAAGACGTAAACCATACCGGCAGCTGCTGTCGTCCTGAAGTCACCTCTAACAGATGCTCAGTGAAAGCTACGCTTAATCTCTCTGCTATTAGCAGATTAAGCTGGGAAAAGGGAGAGCTGATTGCTTAGTCAACATTAATTGAATATTCAGCATCTCATATTTGCTTGTTCAGTCATTAAGCACTGTGCAGCCATAAATAAATTCCATCAGTTTATTGTGTCACATTAGGCTCAGTTCAGACAATTTGTACACAGCAATAACTGCGGTCTCCAGCAGCACACCGCAATAAACAGCATCTCCCTGTCACACTCAAAATGAAGCAGCTTTCCTGATGAGAACCTGCATATGAAGCTAAGCAATTTCTGAAATACTGAAATTACAGAAAGACTGTAACAAAACACAACTATTTTGTACCACCTTGAATTTGGACTGCCCTTTTTGCTGACTGATATTATCTGCAAATTCGTTTACCTGAGTGAGGGCCAAGGCCAGACTGAATAAGACATGATGATGGAACGCCAACTTAGCTGCAAAGTCAGGCTATAATCACAGTAACCCAGGGGAAAATCACAGTAAATTAGGCTATAATCACAGTAAGCCAGGGGAAAATCACAGTAAATTAGGCTATAATCACAGTAAGCCAGGGGAAAATCACAGTAAATTAGGCTATAATCACAGTAACCCAGGGGAAAATCACAGTAAACTAGGCTATAATCACAGTAACCCAGGGGAAAATCACAGTAAATCAGGCTATAATCACAGTAACCCAGGGGAAAATCACAGTAAATTAGGCTATAATCACAGTAACCCAGGGGAAAATCACAGTAAACTAGGCTATAATCACAGTAACCCAGGGGAAAATCACAGTAAATCAGGCTATAATCACAGTAACCCAGGGGAAAATCACAGTAAATCAGGCTATAATCACAGTAACCCAGGGGAAAATCACAGTAAATCAGGCTATAATCACAGTAACCCAGGGGAAAAAGAGAGTAAACTAGGCTATAATCACAGTAACCCAGGGGATAATCACAGTAAACTAGGCTATAATCACAGTAACTCAGGGGAAAATCACAGTAAACTAGGCTATAATCACAGTAACTCAGGGGAAAATCACAGTAAATCAGGCTATAATCACAGTAACCCAGGGGAAAATCACAGTAAATCAGGCTATAATCACAGTAACCCAGGGGAAAATCACAGTAAATTAGGCTATAATCACAGTAACCCAGGGGAAAATCACAGCAAATCAGGCTATAATCACAGTAACCCAGGGGATGATCACAGTAACCAAGGGTAACCCACAGTAAATGATAGTAACACAGGATAACTCATTGCCCTGTTGCGTACAGGGAGGAGTCGGCGCGACGCAGGGCACAGACAGCTGAGCAGCAGAGTGCCAGTGCAGCCGAGGCGCAGAGGCAGGCAGAGCGAGGCCGGAGGCTCGCTGAAGCAGAAAGGCAGGACTGTGCTGCTGAGAGCCTCGTCTGGAGGGAGAAACACCAGGCCCTCACTGATATACTGCGTGCCCAGGATGACCTCAAGGCCCAGAGGCAGAACAAAGCAGTGAGTTCCCTCAAGTATTATGGGTACTTATTCCACCACAGGCCCGGACCCAGAGCAAAACATTATGGCCGCTATAGTCCCCCACAGCCCCTGGCCTGAAGCAGAGCATTATGGGCACTATAGTCCCCCCCACAGCCCCTGGCCCAGAGCAAAGCATCATGGGCATGTGATTCCCCTGCACTCATTTGGATTTTTCACAGCTCCTTATGACTAAAGCATTTGTAGATAATTGGCTTGAGTGAGTAAAACAACACACAGAATCCTACAAATCCTGTGGGGATAAATTTGCTTATGGCTCAATTCAGTCTGCAGTATTAGCAAAGCTGAGTCCTGTAAAAATATGAATTAGTAAGAGCACCCCTCCACTTCCTCCAAACGCGTGTGACTGAGCGGCAGAGTAACCTGTCTGATAAGCGCCCCACAGGGCTGTAGGGCAGAGTAACCTGTCTGATAAACGCGTGTGACTGAGTGGGACAGTGACCCTAACCCCATCTGATAAACGCGTGTGACTGAGTGGGACAGTGACCCTAACCCCATCTGATAAACGCGTGTGACTGAGTGGGACAGTGACCCTAACCCCATCTGATAAACGCCATGCCATCTCCCCTCACAGAGCCAGGCCAATATTAGGAGCTACTTCCTGTGCATGACTGAGAGTGACCAGAGAGTGAAGATCTTGAAGAACCAGGATGGGACACCTCGCAACTTTACGGTAAAAATATAGTAAAGAAATATATAATACAATAAATAATATACATATATTTGCAGGCAGTGATGGATCTATGTATTGATTGAATGGGCAGGGAGAATCCAGTTTACACAAAGAAGTGAACCTGAAGTGTCTGCTTTAGTAGGACTACATTTAATAACATCAAAGATAGGATTAAAACTGTAAGAAGTTATACTTGTAAATACTTGGTAAATAATGCTTAATGTGCAGTTGATCCTTGTCGAAGAACATTACATTGTTAGTCAGTAAATCAGAACTGACTGTCGATTTGCTGCTTGGCAGGAGGGCGATCCTGTGTACATTTCCACAGCTGATTCTGGGAGTGAGGACTCGGAGAGGTACCTGATGGCGCTGCTGCTGATGGGGACGCGCTGATCTCTTAGATGTACCCATCCTGCCTTTTAAAAAAGACTGGTTGTGTTCTGGATATATGGAAATGTAGGATTGAGAATGAAAAGTTTCAGTCGAGCCTGCCATGTTTTCCCTGCTCAGGGGAGGGTTTGGCCTGAGGAGTTGTGGGTCTGAGTTTGTGTTGTCTGCAGGCAGATAGCAGCACTCAGTTACACATCAGCATGTGCCTAAGTCCCATGTGTGTGAAGTGTGACACTGTAGCTGTGTAGTTCTGCGTGTTGCAGTGTGTTTGGGTCTCATGTGTGGCTCTCCTCTCCCACAGAACCATGTACCGTGTGGTCGCTCCCAGCACCATGAAACCCTCGGGCCCCACCCACTTCAGCGAGCTGGCCCCGATTGGAGGAGAGCCTCCCGATACTGCCCCCCCGCGGCGCAGCAGGAAGGTGGTGGAATATTTTTGGCTCCCCACCGATGAGGAGTGAACTGAGTTACCCTGTGGAATATTCCCGTCCAATACCCGGCTTGAGGTGAAGCTTATTATACATGTATAGGACTGTGAAACAAAGTGCTTTCCATTCAGGCTCTCCAGCTGCCCAAAGCATTATTCTCCTTGACGGAGTTAATGACAGCCGCAGAATTTGAGCAGAAGCAGAGTTATAAAGCTGGAATGTGAACCCCTGATTCAACACTGTACTGGAACTCAGCACAACCCGAGCCACTGTAGGCTAATCTACTAAGGAAACCGTCTCCAGACAGGCTTCACTGATTTTAAACTTCAGTGAAGCTGAACATTGCAGTGGTACTGCTACATGGCACTCTCGACAACATTTGACTTACAGAAGAGAATTTCACTGTACAGCGTACTGGGTGCGGATGAATGAGACACTGTGAAGAGATGTACTTTTAGGAGGTCAAGATTTTCTGTAAGAGCTCAAGAATCATTAAAGCAGATTCAATCCAGTCCCAGTCTCACTTGCAGTTGATTTTATTACCACAAAACACTTACAGGGAATGAGAGCAGATGCTGTGGAAAAGCCAACACGCAGCACAGGGATGAGCGCTATGGCGACAAATCAACTCCTGAGCCACATTTTATCAATAAAGAACCACTCAAAAGGCAGGGCGAAAACCACATTTATCTTTCTCGTGTTAACTTTTATTCACCAATTAAAACAGGTTAAAAATTCACTTTTGTTACAAGTTCTTGTTTGATCATAAGATGTCATATCTATGCAGGCCAAGATTAGTCCCTGAACATGGTGGTAGGAAAAAAATTCAAGTATCATAATGTATGAAAAACGCAGGTAGAGGGGACATGTGACCAGGAAGTTCGTTAAATAAAATGTCTTAATTTCTGTTCTCTGTCAAGATCCACATATCCACAGAAGCACTTACAAAGGTCTTACTCTGAAATCTAACAATCAGTTCATTTTGTGCAAGTAAACCAGGTTTTTAAATGAATGACTTGTGCACTTGCCCAGGCTAGTCCAGGTCTTCATTTTAAATGGGAGGATATTTCAAACCCAGCACATGAAAAAAACCCTGTTACTAGGAGGTAGAAACAGAGGCAATAACTATCTAAATGTTACGGCCGCAAACCAATGATTACAGTTTTAAGATTCTTTGTAACAATAACGGGATGAATGAGTATTGCATCGCCTCATTTCAAGCCGAGCAAAGTGCATTGGTACAGTGTGGTTGGGTTAGGGTAAGAGTAAGGGCATTGGTACAGTGTGGTTGGGTAAGGGTAAGGGCATCGGTACCGTGGGGTTGGGTTAGGGTTAGGGCATTGGTACAGTGTGGTTGGGTTAGGGTAAGGGTAAGGGCATTGGTACTGTGTGGTTGGGTAAGGGTAAGGGCATCGGTACCGTGGGGTTGGGTTAGGGTTAGGGCATTGGTACAGTGTGGTTGGGTTAGGGTAAGGGTAAGGGCATTGGTACTGTGGGGTTGGGTTAGGGTAAGAGTAAGGGCATTGGTACAGTGTGGTTGGGTTAGGGTAAGGGTTAGGGCATTGGTACAGTGTGGTTGGGTTAGGGTAAGGGTAAGGGCATTGGTACTGTGTGGTTGGGTTAGGGTAAGGGTAAGGGCATTGGTACTGTGTGGTTGGGTTAGGGTAAGAGCATTGGCACTGTGGGGTTGGGTAAGGGTAAGGGTAAGGGCATTGGTACAGTGTGGTTGGGTTAGGGTAAGGGCATTGGTACAGTGTGGTTGGGTTAGGGTAAGGGCATTGGTACTGTGGGGTTGGGTTAGGGTAAGGGTAAGGGCATTGGCACTGTGGGGCTGGGTAAGGGTAAGGGCATTGGTACAGTGTGATTGGGTTAGGGTAAGGGTAAGGGCATTGGTACAGTGTGGTAGGGTTAGGGTAAGGGCATTGGTACAGTGTGATTGAGTTAGGGTAAGGGTATCGGTACACTGTGGTTGGGTTAGGGTAAGGGTAAGGGCAAGGGCATCAGTACAGTGTGGTAAGGTTAGGGTAAGGGTAAGGGCATTGGTACAGTGTGATGGGGGAACTGAAAGTGCGCGTGGTACGGCACCAAGGCTGATGGGAGATGCTATGAAGACCTTATTCCACCACACAAGCCTCTGCTTCACATCGCCAAAACTTTACAATTCAACCAACTCTCGCAGTGGTTGAATATGCCCAAGATGGGGTAAAGGAAGGGAGGGAGGAAAAGGAGTATGATTCTGCGCTTTGTAAGGCTTTGGTGGCTTCCTCAGTCAGCTTCATCGTCAGACTCCTCTTCCTCAGCTGTTTCCAGCCAGGTTAGCCACTGGTTCACCTGGAAAAGCCAATCACAGTATGCATCAGGTCAAAGAATCTGCAAGTCACTGCAACAAACACTTACTTGGCATTAGACCTATAGCTGCTATGCCAAACTGGGCTGAATTTAACTTCACACGAGTGCCCAGCACACACACGCATGTACACGCGTGTGCGTCACTTACCTGAAACAATGCTTTTCCCTTGCCAGGGAATTCTTGGGTTATGTCCTCTTTCCATGCAAGGAAGGCTTCTTCTTCAATTATTTCCATGTCATAGAAGTTGACAAAGTAGCGCAGCAACATGCCTAGAAGAGAGCAGAGCTGCCTTAGAGACCCGGAGAACCACTGTTAATCAGCACAAATACTCACGACCACTGTGGGAAAGTAACTCACTGAAGAATACTGAAATAAATATTTTGGTTTGGAGCCATACATTGAGCGGTGTTTAGTGTAGTGCAGTGTTAAGGGGTGTGGATTGGGGTGTAGCATATTGTTTGGGGGTGTGTAGTGTAGCAGTGTTTGGGGGTGTAGTGCAGTGTTGAGGGGTGTGCATTGGGGTGTAGCGTATTGTTTGGGGGTGGGTGATGTAGCAGTGTTTGGGGGTGATGTGCAGTGTTGAGGGGTGTGCACTGGGGTGTAGTGCAGTGTTGAGGGGTGTGCATTGGGGTGCAGTGCAGTGTTGAGGGGTGTGCACTGGGGTGTAGCACAGTGTTGAGGGGTGTGCACTGGGGTGCAGTGCAGTGTTCAGGGGTGTGCATTGGGGTGTAGCACAGTGCTGAGGGGTGTGCACTGGGGTGTAGCACAGTGTTGAGGGGTGTGCACTGGGGTGTAGTGCAATGTTGAGGGGTGTGCATTGGGGTGCAGTGCAGTGTTGAGGGGTGTGCACTGGGGTGTAGCACAGTGTTGAGGGGTGTGCACTGGGGTGCAGTGCAGTGTTGAGGGGTGTGCATTGGGGTGCAGTGCAGTGTTGAGGGGTGTGCATTGGGGTGCAGTGCAGTGTTGAGGGGTGTGCACTGGGGTGTAGCGCAGTGCTGAGGGGTGTAGCGCAGTGTTCAGGACCATACCTTTGGGGAAGCTGTGGCCGCTGCAGTGCACCTGCAGAGCGTACAGCGCGCTGACCTGCAGATCCACGTGGTCGTGCAGGAACTTCTGCATCACCGGCTTAAAGGCCAGCAGCATCCCGCGCTCCTGCTCCAGCTGCTCCTTAGCCAGAGCTGCCATCTCCTCCCCCTCGCCCAGACACAGCTCCGCCCAGATGTACTGCAGGAAGCTGCAAACCATGCAAGCCAGCTCTTACTGTAGCACTGATCTGGATACAGGGAGCAGCTCTTACTGTAGCGCTGATCTCCATACAGGGAGCAGCTCTTACTGTAGCGCTGATCTCCATACAGGGAGCAGCTCTTACTGTAGCGCTGATCTCCACACGGGGAGCAGCTCTTACTGTAGAGCTGATCTCCATATGGGGAGCAGCTCTTACTGTAGCGCTGATCTCCATACGGGGAGCAGCTCTTACTGTAGCGCTGATCTCCACACGGGGAGCAGCTCTTACTGTAGAGCTGATCTCCACACGGGGAGCAGCTCTTACTGTAGCGCTGATCTCCATACGGGGAGCAGCTCTTACTGTAGCACTGATCTCCGTACGGGGAGCATCTCTTACTGTAGAGCTGATCTCCGTACGGGGAGCAGCTCTTACTGTAGCGCTGATCTCCATACAGGGAGCAGCTCTTTTTGTAGCGCTGATCTCCACACTGGGAGCAGCTCTTTTTGTAGCGCTGATCTCCATACAGGGAGCAGCTCTTACTGTAGCGCTGATCTCCATACAGGGAGCAGCTCTTACTGTAGCGCTGATCTCCACACGGGGAGCAGCTCTTACTGTAGCGCTGATCTCCACACGGGGAGCAGCTCTTACTGTAGAGCTGATCTCCACACGGGGAGCAGCTCTTACTGTAGAGCTGATCTCCACACGGGGAGCAGCTCTTACTGTAGAGCTGATCTCCACACGGGGAGCAGCTCTTACTGTAGAGCTGATCTCCACACGGGGAGCAGCTCTTACTGTAGAGCTGATCTCCACACTATTGGACACCGGAGCTTAGACATTGCTCAGGTTCTGTGGTCCAAGGAAGTGGCACATTAAACATGTATTAGACACGATTTTGTTGTTATGCTGAGCTGTGCTGATCATGCAATGGTTGTGGACAGACTCACCTTCAGCCGTACCTATGCAGGGGAAGGTAAAGCACCTCTAGTGATGAGAAGAAGTATTGTGCTCACCTGGTCATCAGGATGTTGACAAAGCCCGTGTCTGTGTGGAGCTTGGGAGAGATGTTGTCTTTGATCCACTTGTAAATGGCCTGAGGGGAGGGGTCTGCCTTAATCTGTTTCAGAAGCTCCTTCTCCAGCTTCAGCAGAGGAAAGAGGAAGCTCAGTCCCTTCCCCTCCAGGATCTCCAGCATACGGTCTTTATTCTGGTCTATCTCTGCAGAGAGAACATGGACATTAGCACTTCCCTTACTCTGCTTGTGCTGCAGAGCAGGGGCCATAGGGGTTCAGCCTGAGGGGTTGGTGGGGGCTGGGCCTGGAGCAGGGTGCCAGGGTCACTCACCGGGCAGCATCTTCTGCATGGGGACCTTGCTCTGCTGGAAGAGGTCAGCGAGCCACTCGCGGTCTTTGAGCTTGGTGGTCTGCTGCAGGCAGAGCAGGAAGAGAGGGAAGTGTGTGCCGTTCTCCAATGGATGTGCCAACTCTGCCACGCTCACCAGCTCCGCGATGATTGCCCGCGCCGCAAACTGCGCCAGGTAAGACTTCACCAGTGGTACGTCCCCCTCAATTTGCGAACACTGGTCCAGAATGTTCTGGAAGGCCTGCAGAAACAAGCTGGTTAAGCTAAAATGCCTTCAAATAACAAAAAGAACAGAACAGAGCAGAGCTTTGGTTTTCATACACCCCTAAAGAATGGTAAGGAAGCAGAGGACAAGAGCAGGGTTATCAAGGCAGGTGGGGTGGGGGGGTAAGGTCACAGTGGACAGGTCACATGACTACCTGCATGAAGTGGTCCCCGGTGATGAGGCCCTGGCCGTGCAGCGCGTGGATCAGCCCACTCACACGCTCCTTGTCGTCGTCGGAGCGCTCCAGAGAGCACAGCAGCATCTTGCTCAGCATGTCGGGCAGGAAGTGCTTGGGGGCCTTCATCTCACGCACACACACCAGTGCCTCCTCCATGTTGCTGCTACTCAGGTACTCCCACACCACCGTCTCCTGGGAAACGCAGCAGAGAGAGTGTTCAACCCAACAGGTAACTGCACAGCTGAGGCAACTTAAACTCTGCAATACATAACCGCATGCTCGCTCATACACAGTCAAACGCGCATACACACGCACATGCACACATGGGCAGTATGAGTGTCGTGGGACACGTACGGCCAGCTTGAGCAGCTCCTCCTTGGCAGGCGGGGGCTTCTTGCTGGTCTTTGGGGGCTTCTCCTGGATGGGAGGCGGGTTTGTCTTGAGCCCAAGCTGAGGAGGCTGCAGAAGAAACAGCATTACAGAATGAGCCACGCCCTGCCCCAGCTCCTGTGAGGTTACTGAGCGCGCTCTGTGAGTCACAGCTCTCCATAGCAGGGACACTCAGGAGTCAGAGGTGCCACTTTCACTGTAGAGTGCTGAAAGTCACATAAATGAGTAGGATGAGGCAGGTAAGTCGGTTACCTGTCCTAGAGGCGGCGTTTGGGTGCGAGGGGGCTGGGCACTGGGCGGGATCATGGCGGGGGTCTGCGGCTGCAGCTTTGGCACTTGGTTCTTATTCAGCAGGAAGGACTGAGCTGGCCTCAGGCTAATCTGCAGCAGGACAGAGAGGTCCATCAGATGGAGGTGCAGTCACCTACACCAATAACTCTCATTTCCCTGCACTCTGACTGCAGGGTGTGGTTACAGCTCTGCACAGCTTCCACACAGGACTTGCAAGAGGCTTCTTGTGAGTCTGAGCAGTCAGTCAGGGGTGAGTCAAGTTGGTCAGGTCAGTCGGTCAGTTGGGGGTATGTCTGGCCAGTGAGTGGTCCATACCTCATCTGCATTCAGCTGGCCTTTCTTCATGAAGCGCGGAGGCATGTCCTTAGGCTGGGTCTGCTGCTGCTGAGGACAGGGACACAAAACTTACTAACCCTAAACACACACCTCCCCCACCCCAAACACGCACGGACGCACGCACTTACTGACAAAGGAGGAGAGGCTCTGGACTGGGCAGACTTGAAAGGCTTGCTGCCCAGGTCGAACTGGGCCGGGGGTGCTGGGGCCATGCTGTGGCCATTAAATAGGGGGTTGGAGCGGTGCCGGCCCATGGTGGGAGAGTACCGGTCCTGGATCACTCCTGGACCAGTTCCAATCCCGCTACCTGAGAAAGGGTGTGCCACAGACAATCAGAACCACAGCCCACACCACGCAACAACTCAAGCCTTACTGCCGTCACTCGCACACATACACAGCACGCATGCACACACCCTACACACACCTGGCATCTGCCCGAACATATCCGCCAGCCCGCCCAGAGATTCCCTGTCGAGTTTGATCCTGGCTGACATGAAGGGGCTTTCCAGAAACAGGTCAGGCCTGATACCCGGGGTCATCTGGGGAATAAAAACTCCCAAATCCTGTTGAGGGTGCAAAAAAAAAAAAAAAAAAAAAATTCAACGAGTCAAAAAAAGAGTCATTCAAGAAGTAAAAGCCTGCCTGCTAATGCCTCAGGAGGCAGAGTGCCAGCGCTAGGCAGGGCACATCCAGAGAAACACTGCTCACTTTCACTGCGTCCTGGCGAATCTGGGTGATGGTCTTTGGTCCGTTGTCGAGAAACGCTTTGCGAGGAACCCAGTGGTTCTCCCGCAGCTCCACCGTGTCCTGCAGCAGGAAACGAATCCGTGCCGGCAGATCCTTGCTGTTCATTAAGGATCGCATACGGCCAAAGTACTGATCCATCAAAGACTATGACAGTGCAAGAAAGAAAATGTTACACACCCTAATCAATCGCAGAACAAGGAACATTTCTGCTGGAGGGCTGAAGTCATGACAGGCAGAACGCTGAAACTCACCTTGGCTTTTTCATGATCTAGTCTGGGGCCCACAGTCCTCATTATCTGACACAAACACTCCAGATCCTCCCCCACATCCTTGAGCTGGACTCTCTTCTTCTTTTCCAAAAGCTGAAAACGGAGAATGCCATCAAATAAGCAACCAAAAACGGGAACAAAAGCCTTTTGGTTGGATAAAGACCAGTTCAGGCAGGGAAATGACGTCGAACGCACTGTTTTGATGCACTTATGAAGGATAGACTCATGGATGAGGTCGAGTTTGCCAAGTTCCCCGATGAATTTGATGTTTCCCAGCATTTTGATCTTGGCGATGGAGCGCTGCTCCTCCTCCTCGCAGGACAGAGGGTTGTCATTTTTATCATAGACTAGCAGAGGAAAACATAGGCATTAGACATGTGATCTACCGTAAACACACAACTGAAATTCAAATTTATCCATACTCACTTTCAACATTTCTAGTGCGGTTCTCAAATTCATCTTGAAGCTTAGAAATCAGAAGTCTCCGGAAAGTCTGTGAAACAGGAGCGTTTACAGATGAAACATTAAGAACAAAGGGAGCATGAAGATCTGAGCCAAACCAGCACAACTGCACATTTCACTGTGAACCCCATACATTCAGAACTAAGGGAGCATGAAGCTCTGAGCCACACCAGCACAACTGCACATTTCACTGTGAACCCCATACATTCAGAACTAAGGGAGCATGAAGCTCTGAGCCAAACCAGCACAACTGCACATTTCGCTGTGAACCCCATCCCTGCTGACTGGCAAAGTCATATGTTTACTCACCGTGCTCTGCTTCTTGGTGGTTTGGATCTCCTGGGAAGGGCCATCAAAGTTTGGTGCATCCTCTGCCAAGCGCAGACATAGCTGAGCATACAGCGAACTATACTTGGGCTCTTCTAGGGCTTTGTCTACAATCTGGATAGATTGAGGAAGACACAAATCATTTGCCACCAGCACATCAAGCTGAACAGTCAAGTCACTTCTATTCTATAGTTTGTCAGGACCCATTTTTGGCCAGTTCAGAAAAAAGGACTGATGCAGAAAGGACTAACAGATCTGCAGAACGGCAGGGTGACAGCATTCGGGCTGGCTCTTTCAGACGCAGTGTCTGCTGCTACTGCTTTGCCTTTCTACTCATCTCAAGTGCATTCCTGCTGTAAACAGAATGCGCTTACCAGCAGGATGACTCTAACCCCAACCCTTACCAGCGGGATGACTCTAACCCCAACCCTTACCAGCAGGATGACTCCTTTTAGAATGAGTTTAGAATCTACGCCCACATTCAGGAGCTCAAGGCATAGCTTGTCAAACTTCTCGGGGGTGAGCTTGTTGAGTATGCTGCAGAAAGGAGAGAGAGCACCACACATCAGACATGTTTTTGTATTACTGCAGCACAGACAGAGGATAACTTTGGTTATCTGTGGAAAAAAACAGCTGTGTTATAGATCAGCTGAGCCTCTAAAGTACTCAGTAAGCCACAGCATTTCAACCCCTGTTCAGGCGCTTGCATCTGGAGAAAAACTAGGTGAGCACTGCAGTACAGACCATCTACATACAGCGGCTGCGCAGTTCATACACGAGCAGATTCATACACAGCAAAGCCGGAGGGGAGTACATACCCTCTTACTTTCCTAAAGATTGCATCGTGTTGTTCTTTTTCATTGGAGGAGCTGACATCTCGTCTAGTGCTTCGTGAAGGAACCCATCTCTGAACGCTAGGCCCCGGGGTTTTCCCCAGGTACTCGCTGAAAACACAGGAGAATCAGTGAGCATCTCACATACATGCACTAGCACACATGTGCACACACAAGCATGCACGCACAAGGAGGAGTGAGCAGCTAAATTTCACATGCAAAAAAATTGTGAATGAGTGAACAGGTGAATGAGTGAGCACAAACTGATTTAGCTGCAGATACGCAGCACACTATATGCACAGCTGCTTTGCACAAGTGATTTAACTGAATCACATCAGGAAAGATGACTGGCAATTATCTTCAACATATGGAAAACAGAACAATCTTCTGCTTGTGTTAACACAGAAATGTGTGTGTGTGTTTGTGATTCCTCATATTAAGAGGAACTGTGTTACAGGTGCGCACGTGTACCTGTTGCCGACAGTCTTGGGATGGTGCTGAGGTGCACCCCGACTTCCTCCTCCGCCCGAAGCAGCACTGGAGAAAATCACCCCAAAAAGTCTGTTAGTGTCTCTCACTCTCCAACACACCACCACTTTAACAGTGTAATGATAAACAGCCATGCAGGTGTGGACCTCTGCACATACAATCACTGCACCTACAGGTGAACGGCACCCAAGATGGCTGGGACTACAGACCTGCTGGAGGTTAAAAGCTTCTACAGAATATCATTAACTTCTACATTACTTTACTTCCAAAATACCTCAGTATTGACAATTCTGTTCAAGTAATCTATACTCCTTCAGTTGTACACCAACCATAGTCTTGAGTAATTGTCTGGCAAAATGTGTGACCATAAAAAGGGATTAAAAAAAAAAAAAATCAGCTTCTGCTCTGTCACAATTTAAACACAGTGGTGTGAGGCAGACTTTAATTCAGCTTGAGGGCAAATTACATTTAACTCTTGGATATGATCTATAAGCTTGCCATGATTCAGCTGTCAGATAACGGAACAAAGGGAATCGATTTTGAAGGTTGGGAAAGGAAGTTCGGGCACACCTGAAACGAGAAGCACCCCCTTCTGCGATCACACTCTCCACTTTGGCGGCTTGACAGCGAAGAATCTTCAAAAGAATAATATTCAAAGAGTGGGGTGGGGAACACGAGCTGAAAGGGAGGAAACATGAAACTGCATTAGGATACGCAAACGGGAGGGACTGTATACTTCCTCAAACGTTAGCTACCTGTGTCAAACTGTGATCACACACTCTGTCAACTACTGTTATTCACAGTTTAGATGACAGCTTAGTTATACGGACAAAATGATAACACAAGTGTTTAATTATATCGATAATGTTAGGTGTATCTGGGGGTGAACCCTCACGTCTCCATATAGCGAGCTTGTTTTTTAACCAAAGGTGACGAGAAAACCCAAGTCCGGTTGTCAAACCAAGCTTACAGACAGAGATACTGAACCACCCAAATGAACAAACGCTCCTCGGCAGCATATTACATATCAAGAGTGACTTTAATGGTAAGCTAGCACACAAGTTAATGCTCGATTTCCGACCAACGCAACATGAAGGTGCAGCGAGGTATAAAACGGTTCGTGATCGCTATGACCAGATGGATACTGTGTCAGAGCCTGTTCCCGACAAATGATCAGACCATATGAACATATCTTTTGGGATGTTTAGTCGGCTAGGTTAACGTTAACCAAGTTAGGTTCCATTGGCATCTGACCAAACGATAGCTGAAGTGACTCGATATCGACCATCACTATTCCCACAGCTACCCAGCAATTCGTACATTAAACAACACTTAAGTATGACAGATATTGTTACAAAACGACTGTGCTTAGAATCGGCATAAAACGAGGGACGTGACTATAAGTTAAATCCAAACAGGAGCGAAAACAAACGGAATGGATGTCAAGATCAAACAAAAACACGATTAATGTGCATTTACACTGGTTTTTCAATTCGCCAACTCCACAACAAATGTGTTAATTAGGCTTGTGGGGATAGAGAGGCAAAGGGAAATCACACAACTTGGTAGCCATCACTAAATATACCGATAAGATACCGGGTAGTAACATCTGGTACCATAATTGGTTAGTTGGCTATATAGTAAGTTGATATATAAGTATGATACTTGATTTAAAAGCCTTGTCGATTCTCCACGACGCCATTTTCTAGTAGTGCCAAAGCCAAGTCGGGAAACAAGCGATCATAGCTAACTAGCTAGTGGTTTTACCAGGGAAATACAGCAGCCATTTTAGAGAGATGAAGATTGATGAGAGTCTGGGCATCTTACCTTTACTGAAACAACTTCAGCTTTTCGGGGTTGTGTTGCCTCCTAAGAAGAAAAAATGAAAGTATGAAAAGAATAGATTTTGTACGTGTGTTGACAAAACCGCCTTCGCAGAGCCACCGAGTCCTGCTTCTACAGCACTGTAGGAGAATGTACTTGATGTCGCCCTACGTCACTCTTGAACCCAAATTTTATTAGCTGGGGCAGTCAAACTTGTTAGTGCATTACGTAAAAGAGTTCCGAGTTTCTGTTGGCGTATTGGAAGACAGATATGTTGCTAAGGCGTTTCCTTAATATATTGCGATCCAATAGCAAGTGCAAAATAACCGGGTATTTCAAACCCCTTTCTGTAAGAATGGTTGACGCGTAGCACAGCCGCAGTGCAGGCGTTACCGTTTAGAAATAGGATTTACAAGAATTGCGAAAGTGTTACATCCGGTCTCATGTTGCGGTAAATTAATCAAGTAAAACAGTGTCATCAGCCGGTAGGAGTGGTCATAACATTATTGTACATATGAGTAATATGGTAGGTGTGATAGCCTGACGCGTTGAAACCTTTGAATGCAGTGATTCACCTCCACTCCTTGTTTTCCTTCTGCATCAGCTATGCCGAGTCAGCTGTCTCCTGCCTACACACTAGTCGTATTAAGTTTGAACAGTGCACATTACTGCATGATTTGTACACAAAAATGGAAGTAGCCAAATCACTTGCCAATGTAGTTTATGGTACTACATAGTCTACATAGAGTTCATTAGGGCTAAGCATTAATATATTGCTTACAATTCCACTGCTTCCACTTCGACAAGTCAATAACACCCAATTCAAAAGGGAAATACATACTGTTTCATTAAGTTCAATATACTTATATATTCAATAACTGTATGACTGTGTGTCAGGTCTGTGACAAGAAAGGTACACTTTGTTTAAAACATAAGTTAAGGTTGAATAAATCTAATCCAATGATATTATGGGTAAGGCTATACTCAGGGCTCGAGTTGAGGAGGGATGCGGTGGGATGCCATCCACCTTGGGAAAAATCTTAACCACAACCATCTCCCTTGTAAAATTGTATTCTCCCTTCCCATCTTCTTTGCTTTAATGGAATTAGCTGTGCCTAATCGCGAAAAGACGAAACCTCAGGGATATTAAAATGTCCGTCACGTTATTTGCGCTCCAGTTTGCGTTGTTTTGTATCCTCTGCCCCTTTATGGCTTTTGATTGCTTATTTGATTGGAGCCTGCAGATGCATGCTTCTCATTGGCTAATGTAACTTCACTGCGAGTTTTGCTTTTGACGAGAATAGTAGATTCTACAGGTCAGGTTCGGAATCCGGATGAAGTGACTGAGGGGGCAGTTACAAATGGCGAGGGGGCAAATCTCGTGGTGCCAGGCCTGCTACAGGTTAAAATGGTTAAGTTACCGGTGCAGCAGGACCTTATAAGTTTTTTAGTAAAGAAGAAGAAAACGTCAGGTGAGATGATAACCATTCTTGTATTATTAATACATATTATGTCCCCTATGTAACAAATCAGTATAACATGATCGATTTTATTTTCTAATGCGAGTGTGACGTATTGAAAGTGAAAGGTAAAGCAGTAACCAGTAACTATATATATATATATATATATATATATATAATATCGTAAATTATTTGATAGTTTTTGATAGTTTTGTGTTAATAAGGAGATACAAATATATTTTATGTCTTTTTTCCTCATGATTATGCATGAAAATTAAAAAAAAGAAATGCAGGCATATACCATCATCCTTCTACTCCGAGGTTGACCATCCCCCTGGAATTTTTTTTTATTTTTGCAAATCGACCACTGGCTATACTTATTGGTATGACAAGTTTGTTCTTTAAATGGTATGATACAGGATCGTTTGGTGAGTTAATGATCATAGGGCTGTGACAAACTGCTGTGATTTCACCCCAGTGAAATGGACACTTTTGGGACCTTGGGGACCATGTCTCCTTGCAGCCCTTGGGCTTCTCTCATACCTCAGTTTCATAGGTTAAGGGCGATGCACAATGAAAGTACACTGAATTAAGAGGACAGATAGATCATCGTTGTCTTGATTTGATCATGTTAGATAGGTACTGTATTGATCCTTAAAAAGAAGGTTTAGCCGTATAAAGATGGATGATGCTGAACAAGCTTATCATGAAGGATGGCTCAGTCCTCTGTATTGCCCTGGAGGAGTTGGCTAAAAGAGGACTAAACTCTTGGCCATCATGGACAATCCCTCCCATGCACTACATGACACTGAGGCAGAGCAGGAAAGCCCCTTCAGCAACAGGCAAGTTAAAACAGATAAAATCACAGTGCTCTATGAAGTGCTACAGGAGCTCTTAGGGTTAGGGTTAGGGTTAGATAAAATCACAGTGCTCTATGCAGTGCTACGGGAGCTCTTAGGGTTAGGGTTAGATAAAATCACAGTGCTCTATACAGTGCTACGGGAGCTCTTAGGGTTAGGGTTAGATAAAATCACAGTGCTCTATGCAGTGCTACGGGAGCTCTTAGGGTTAGGGTTAGATAAAATCACAGTGCTCTATGCAGTGCTACGGGAGCTCTTAGGGTTAGATAAAACCACAGTGCTCTATGCAGTGCTACAGGAGCTCTTAGGGTTAGATAAAACCATAGTGCTCTATGCAGTGCTACAGGAGCTCTTAGGGTTAGATAAAATCACAGTGCTCTATCCAGTGCTACAGGAGCTCTTAGGGTTAGGGTTAGATAAAATCACAGTGCTCTATGCAGTGCTACAGGAGCTCTTAGGGTTAGATAAAACCACAGTGCTCTATGCAGTGCTACAGGAGCTCTTAGGGTTAGATAAAATCACAGTGCTCTATGCAGTGCTACGGGAGCTCTTAGGGTTAGGGTTAGATAAAACCACAGTGCTCTATGCAGTGCTACAGGAGCTCTTAGGGTTAGATAAAACCACAGTGCTCTATGCAGTGCTACGGGAGCTCTTAGGGTTAGGGTTAGATAAAACCACAGTGCTCTATGCAGTGCTACGGGAGCTCTTAGGGTTAGGGTTAGATAAAATCACAGTGCTCTATGCAGTGCTACGGGAGCTCTTAGGGTTAGATAAAATCGCAGTGCTCTATGCAGTGCTACGGGAGCTCTTAGGGTTAGGGTTAGATAAAATCACAGTGCTCTATGCAGTGCTACGGGAGCTCTTAGGGTTAGGGTTAGATAAAATCACAGTGCTCTATGCAGTGCTACGGGAGCTCTTAGGGTTAGGGTTAGATAAAATCACAGTGCTCTATACAGTGCTACGGGAGCTCTTAGGGTTAGGGTTAGATAAAATCACAGTGCTCTATGCAGTGCTACGGGAGCTCTTAGGGTTAGGGTTAGATAAAATCACAGTGCTCTATGCAGTGCTACGGGAGCTCTTAGGGTTAGGGTTAGATAAAATCACAGTGCTCTATGCAGTGCTACGGGAGCTCTTAGGGTTAGGGTTAGATAAAATCACAGTGCTCTATGAAGTGCTACAGGAGCTTTTAGGGTTAGGGTTAGGGTTAGATAAAATCACAGTGCTCTATGCAGTGCTACGGGAGCTTTTAGGGTTAGGGTTAGATAAAATCACAGTGCTCTATGCAGTGCTACGGGAGCTCTTAGGGTTAGGGTTAGATAAAATCACAGTGCTCTATACAGTGCTACGGGAGCTCTTAGGGTTAGGGTTAGATAAAATCACAGTGCTCTATGCAGTGCTACGGGAGCTCTTAGGGTTAGGGTTAGATAAAATCACAGTGCTCTATGCAGTGCTACGGGAGCTCTTAGGGTTAGGGTTAGATAAAATCACAGTGCTCTATGCAGTGCTACGGGAGCTCTTAGGGTTAGGGTTAGATAAAATCACAGTGCTCTATACAGTGCTACGGGAGCTCTTAGGGTTAGGGTTAGATAAAATCACAGTGCTCTATGCAGTGCTACGGGAGCTCTTAGGGTTAGGGTTAGATAAAATCACAGTGCTCTATGAAGTGCTACAGGAGCTCTTAGGGTTAGGGTTAGGGTTAGATAAAATCACAGTGCTCTATGCAGTGCTACGGGAGCTTTTAGGGTTAGGGTTAGATAAAATCACAGTGCTCTATGCAGTGCTACGGGAGCTCTTCTCTGCCTGCTGCAGTAAAACTGAGCAACTCCTCATCTGACTGACTTGACTTCAGTGTCCAGATTCAGACTGGGGGATGCTGAAACTTTCTTTTCTGAACATTCTGTATATGCTTTGAGTTTATTGTATTTTGCATATTGAATTACCAATGCTTTATGTTACTCCTGATGCACCTCAATTTCCCTTCAGGGATCAATAAAACCTAGATAATTAAAAAGTGGATAATCTATTATTTTAATCATTTTATATAAATGAGTGATTAATTTAACAGCTGATAAAGTATGAAAAGAAAAACATACTCAACTATTAAATAATAAGGTCTCCAGAAAATGTAACTTTTTAAATCCCTATCTTGTTAATACCACAACATGGTGTATGTACAAAAGATACATTGATTGTGTGTGGATTTGTTCTATGCAAAAATGTGGACAGCCATATTGTCATTGACTTGATATGGCATTTTGATGAGTGAGGGTGAAAGACTGCACTGACTGTATTAAAGTTTTTATTCAAACTTGGTTTCATATAGAGACATTTTTGATCAGGTTAGTGAAAAATGCAGGCAGGAATGCTAACAGATACTGTTATGTTACTTATGTTACCTAACATTTTCAGTGCAGTGTAGATAACCAACAGAGTTGTAACAATACAGAGTTGGAAAAATACAGTATGAATGAACTAGTTTCACCAAAATTCAAGATGGTTCTTATCGTCAGTTTCCCTTGAGTGCACTGTATTTGGGTGTGGTAAGTTTTGCTAAGTGAACATTCTGATTTTAATTGTAATAGACTGAAAACAGATAAATAATCAAAACCGATATGCAAAGTACATTTACGTATCAAATGTGTCTATCCACTTAAGTCTAAAATTTCCAGAGTTCAATGGTTTCGTGTATCTTCTCAAATGTGCTCTGAAGATTAGTTAATAAGATGGGTAAAGTTAATTAGCTTGAAAGCAAATTAAAATGCTAGGTTGCTCATTAATGGTAAAACATATACATTTTTTTATTTACAATGACACAGACTGAAAACTACATTTTAATGTGAGCCTATGTACACAAGATAAATAAAAGAGTTTTACTTGAACCAAAGCTAACAGAACAGGTATAGAACTTAATGTGCAGAGGAAGGAGGAAAAACAAATTTTTCATTATAGTGAGAATGAAGAAAACCACATCTGTAATAGCAATGCTAATTCATTAAAATCCTCCCGGCAACTTTATCCCCAAAAAACGGTAAAATAATTAGGACACTCGTGTTGAATCATTCATAATGATTTAAAACACCATAGTTAATGTTACAATTTACCTTCAGACAAATGCAATCAAATACATCCCTGACTGATTGTTTTTAATGCAATGATATAGAAAGACAAAGTCCATCAGGGATCTTATTGATGTAATTTCTCTCCACAAGAGGGCGCCATAATCAGTAAGATTTATAGAGGACTGAAATTGAGGAAGATGAATAGTACATCTTTGGCAAAGGGGGCTCAGTGAAGCATAGAAATAAAATAATACTCTAAATAATTGACAGAAAATCATTTTCAGGTGGACTCATCACTGTCCTCAGGCAGAGGCAGCCGCACACACGGTCCCTCCCTGACACGTGGTTAGTGGCCTCTGTCACACCGTGGGAGCCGTAGCATCACATGCTGCGTGCCTGAGGGGCAGATAGCCAGCATGTGTGAGGGTCAGGCTGATGGGACTCAAGAGTTTAGCCGCCTTACCTGATCTGTGACTGCTGTGCTCTACCAGTCACATTTCAGCACCCAATCATGGGGCACACTACTGCTACTAAATGTCCAAGAAGGCTTTATTTTTACTAATACCCATTATTTGTGTTTAATACAACAGGTTTGCTCAATATATTTCAAATTTGTCTAATTATAAATGTGAAAGTGCAGTTTCCCAAAAGCCAATACTTTCACAAGTACAAATGTTTATGGTTTGTAGTTAAGTTTTGGCATTGAAAATAGTTTTGTGCTTAAGTATTAGTGTCCATGAGTGGGTGAATGTATGGTGGACAATCAATTTTGTAGCAGCAATGATACATCTGCATTTCTGGCTATTATCTTTGATGAATATTTTCTGTATGTAGAGGTGACTATGCCCCAGGCATTGTGATGGGCATAGGGTTAGGGTACTGTGATGGGCATAGGGTTAGGGATAGGGTTAGGGTACTGTGATGGGCATAGGGTTAGGGTTAGGGTACTGTGATGGGCATAGGGTTATGGTTAGGGTACTGTGATGGGCATAGGGTTAGGGTTAGGGTACTGTGATGGGCATAGGGTTATGGTTAGGGTACTGTGATGGGCATAGGGTTAGGGTTAGGGTACTGTGATGGGCATAGGGTTAGGGTACTGTGATGGGCATAGGGTTTTGGTTAGGGTACTGTGATGAGCATAGGGTTAGGGTACTGTGATGGGCATAGGGATAGGGTTAGGGTACTGTGATGGGCATAGGGTTAGGGTACTGTGATGGGCATAGGGTTATGGTTAGGGTACTGTGATGGGCATAGGGTTAGAGTAAGGGTACTGTGATGGGCATAGGGTTAGGGTTAGGGTACTGTTCTGGAGACGGGGCTGGCCCCTAGAGTGGGCACTGGCTCTTGTGCTTGGTGATTTAGCTACAGGCCTGAGGCTCTGCACCCTTGCAGAATGACTGAACATCCCTGCTGCCAGTGTATCCACTTCCCAATACAGAAACAGCCTGTCTGTTCAGTATTCAGCCCAGAGGAATCAGCCAGGCGTTAGATAGCAGCAGTTTTTGTCTGATTAATTCCATTTGAAAAACTCACATTTTGCTCTACAGTAAACAACATTTAGATGTTAATAGTGCTGTTTTGTGTAGCGTGGGAATTAAAGCAGAAAGCGTGGTACCCGCGGGCTGAAGTTGGGGGAAACAAGCTTGTCATTAGCGTTACTTTTCCATCTGCTTTACCACTATTCATGCCTCAAGCTGTTAAACATATGAAATATTCATGTATTACATTTCCTTCTGCTGTGGCTGCTTCAATCTATCTCCTTCTCATGAGGTCAAAGGTTACAGTGATACCCTGATCTGGAAAATGCTGAGAAACACAGAGTCTGTTTCAGGGAATGTGCTTCTAAACCACAACTGAAAAAGCAAAGGCAAACATAGACTATAAACTTATAACTCATCACTGCCCCACACCCATGCTCTATTTACCTATAACTCATCATTGCCCCAGACCCATGCTCTATTAAGCTATAACTCTTCCCTGCCCCAGACCAATGCTCTAATCACCTATGACTCATCACTGCACCAGACCCATGCTCTATTCACCTATAACTCATCACTGCCCCACACCCATGCTCTATTTACCTATAACTCATCACTGCCCCAGACCCATGCTCTATTTACCTATAACTCATCACTGCCCCACACCCATGCTCTATTTACCTATAACTCATCACTGCCCCAGACCCAT
This sequence comes from Albula glossodonta, assembly GCA_019788955.1. Lineage (NCBI taxonomy): Eukaryota > Metazoa > Chordata > Actinopteri > Albuliformes > Albulidae > Albula > Albula glossodonta. The sequence goes on from JAFBMS010000348.1 coordinate 71,327, forward strand.
GCTCTATTTACCTATAACTCATCATTGCCCCAGACCCATGCTCTATTCAGCTATAACTCTTCCCTGCCCCAGACCCATGCTCTAATCACCTATGACTCATCACTGCACCAGACCCATGCTCTATTCACCTATAACTCATCACTGCTCCAGACCCATGCTCTATTCACCTATAACTCATCACTGCCCAGACCCATGCGCTATTCACCTATAACTCATCACTGCCCCAGACCCATGCTCTATTCACCTATAACTCATCACTGCCCCAGACCCATGCTCTATTCACCTATAACTCATCACTGCCCCAGACCCATGCTCTATTCACCTATAACTCATCCCTATCCCAGACCCATGCTCAATTCACTTATAACTCATCACTGCTCCAGACCCATGCCATATGCAGCTGCATCTCCTGTAAGTGGAATTACTCTGTGATTGTGCTAGTGCAGTTTACCAGCACTAATCGTTCTGGATAATTACAGGACTAGTAAATGAGGACCTGAAAGGGCTGGATTATTTTGTATAAGATGCTGGCAGCCTCACCAGAGGTAGAGGAAAGTAAATCTGTTTAACCTGAGATGTGTTCGTGGAGTACTGTGTCACCTCACACTGTAAATCCAGTCTACAGGCTCCCTCTCTGCTGAAAGGCCACTATTTCCCATCAGAATTATAGTCACAATGTTGCTGCCATCTGCTGAAGGACAAATTATGCCTACAAGAACACTGAGAGCCAGGGCCATACTTTACAAAGGCCTTTTCAAGGTTTTAGAGAAAGGCACTTTTTCAATGAAAGCAAGTTTGAGGACATCACTTAAACTTCTAAACAGTTTTGGGAGTATACACAAAGTGCTAATCTGAACAGCTCTGCAGCTAGTTTATCCACCTCAGAGATGTACATGGACCCCAGAGCCCATTACATTACTTATTAAAGTTCATCATTAAGCCTTTAGTCTGAATCTACCAACATTAAACAGCATTAACATCACTGTGTGAGTATGTGTCAGTGAGGGACAGTGTCTTTCAGTGTGAATGTATATGTCTATTCGTATGTGTTTGTATGAGAGAGGGAAATAGACAATGTGGTGTTTGACTGATTACAATCACCATGTACATCTGAGATAAAGCAGAACATGAGCATCCAGCATGAGCTCACACAGATCCTTTTCCCCTCCAATGTTGATCTGACAATTTAACTCTTGATTCCACCTCCTCCTGTACCCCGCCTCCAAATTTGCTGCATCAGATGGGAGAATGGAGAGTACAGGGAGAAGGTAGAGCACCTTGTCATAGTGTGTAGAAGGACCAGCTTATCTGTAGATACTGCTGAACAGTGTTAATGAAGTGGCAGGTCTCATTGCAAAGAGGTACTAATTAGCAGAGTTACTGAGGGGCTTCTCCCCTGGGCCTTGCTGTAGCCGCTGCGCTCCTAGTAAACCCAGTGAGTGCTGCCCTCAGAGCTACACTGCATGCCACCCCCAGGCCACATCTGCTCCTTCATAGTTTAAGGAGCTTTATAGAGGTGCGCTGTATTTCTGCATGACTGCACAGGGAGCATGGCAGGGTCTGAGCAAATGGGGCGCAACACTGTGAGAGGGGCCCATCCTGACTAAGGGCCCTGGGCAGAGCACCCCTAATGAGGGTCCCCCCAACGCAGCACCCAGCAGAGAGGAAAGAGGCAAGCAGGGAGCGCTGCAGGATAAGGGGTGCATAAACTTCAGCTTTACGGCTGTATTTCTGAGCATTGCTGTGCAGTCTCTACTGTCCAGAGAAAAGTTTCATGGCCATTCATCATTACCAGCTATTAACAAACATTTGATGTGACCCATGCCTCAGTAGCTTTTAACTGTCAGAAATATTTCTGATGTGCAGCACATTTTTAACTAAATGCCTTTTTTCATGTAAGTTATTCAAGCATTTTATTTTCCAGGTGATGTTTATAAATAGCAATGGGTACAATTTACAAGTAATTACAATATTAGTTTTAATTCATCATTGTAGTCTTAACTGATACCTTATATTCATAACTGGTAATTGTAAACTTTTTGGCTCTGTAGATTTCATTGTCATTCCTCAGCTGTCTCATGGACCGTGTCCTTTAGGAATCTAAAGTTGGATCTATATCTGTACGACAAACAGAAGCCAGGACGGAGCAAGGCAAACAGACAAGTGTTATGTGGTAGACCTAGTTACACATCAGTGTCAGCAGAATGATCACATAGCCTCCCACACAACCCTCTGCCTTTGTTCTGAGAGATGATTTTATTATTGCCTCAGGTGTTAGTTGAAAGCAGGGAAGGCAGAACAGTAAGTGCTGAAGTGAGTCTGAATTCTTTTCTTCTGTTGTTGTGGAACAAAAGAAGTGTCCATCAGAACACTCATGACTTATTGCTTAGGCTGTTTCTAGGTAGCGTATTGATTTGCTGTGACTTTTTGAGCAGCAGGGCTCAGGAGCTGGTAGCTTGTAGCTCGAGGTTGGAGGTTTGATTCTCTTGTGAGTTACATTTTCCTGTATTGTATAGGAGGGCATAGCTGTGCGGTTATGTAAAGTCCTGTGGATATAAGTAAAGTTAGTGAAGGGTGCTGTGGCTTCATTTCATCAGCATACATCAGTGCATGTTTCCTTGGCACCTTACTTCACAAAGCCAGTATTCTTTGTATGTCCCAATGCTGCAAGTCCTCTTACAGGAAATTTCATGTGCTTTTTTAAAAATACCAGCAGGTGGTGCTGCTGCCTGATTTGAGAAGTGTGAGCCACTTAAGTGCCTAAATGTGTGTGAGTGATTATACCTACGTTAAGCATGCTAATGCAGATTAGGAAGCTAAAAGATATTCTGGGTTTCATTCAGACTCTTTAGTTTTTTACATGCACATAGATGTGGTCTCTAAAAGAGTGCGGGGTTCATGAAGGCGGTCATAACTGTCTACAGCGTCACATGTTAGAGAGAGAGGTCATAAACCTAAGGTGTGTGTGTGTGTGTGTGTGTGAGAGTGTGCACATGTGCATGTGTGTGTGTATGTGTGTGAGTGTGCGCGTGCGCGCATGTGTGTGTGTGAGTGTGCGCATGCGTGCATGTGTGTGTGTGAGTGTGCGCATGCATGTGTGTGTGTGTGTGTGTGTGAGTGTGTGTATGCGCGCATGTGTGTGTGTGCGTGAGTGTGCACATGCATGTGTGTGGGTGTGTGTGTGTGTGTGAGTGTGCGCATGCATGTGTGTGTGTGGGTGTGTGTCAGCATTTACTCCATGTTGTGAAATTGGAAGTGATTTTATATACCAGTCTTATTGACAGTGACTAGTCATTTTGGAGCTCATTCTGGTGTTTGCTAGTTCTAATGATCTTGGGTAAATCCCACCCCAACCTGCATTTTAACCCTAACCCTAACCATATCCCTTACCCTCACCTGAACCCTAACGCTAACCCTGGCAAAGTGGCCTACATCAGGAACGGAAGGTTGTAGAGACTCGGGGCCAACACTGGCATTCTCAGTTTCCCCAAAAAACCCAATCTAGGACTTAATTTCCTGTCTCGAGGACCTTACTTTTCCCTAACCTCAACCCCAGCCCCAGCCCTAACCCTAACCCTAACCACATGGGACCCCAAACGTCTCCACTGAAGACCTATACCATTAAAGTGAGCATGGCCTGAAATGTGCTCCTAAACAGGTTCTGCAACCTTTTTTTCCTGAAACCCACTTAGGGACTTTTGACTGTGAAAATCCGCTATGGAAAGCATCATATATATCTTGGGACTGCAAGTTGTAGAGACTCGGGACAAACACTTGTGCTTTCAGTGTCCCCCAAAACCCTCACCTAGGACTTGGTTTCAAGTCTCTGGGATCTTGCCTTTCCCTAACCCTAGCCCTAGCCCAAATGTTAACTCAGCTCTACTCCCATTATATCAGCTCTCCGTTTGCTTTCCAGAATCAACCGCTGGGGCTTGTTAATATGCACTTCCTGGCCATTGTGTGCCTGCTGAAATATATCAGCTGCTTGGCCACAGAACAGGTGTGTGTTACTGGTGAGAAAGGGGTGTGCAAAAGTAAAGAGAGCTTTTGGGCAGCTGCCAACACTGCACTCCTGATAAACATTCCAGCCAAACTGTGGGGAAATGGAGAGGATAATTATCTGGGGTATTGCCTCAGGTTTTCTCCTTTTGACAGTTTTGCATAAATGTGCGGTGTGAATATGTGCCGTCAAAAGGACGTTTGGATATACTGTTTGTATTGGAGGAGTAATCAAAAATAAATATTCACAAATGAAGGAATCATCTGTTATGAAATAGAAGCCTGAGGAAATAACACTGTTTTGATAAAAGTGGACAAAATATATTTACCATGTGTAAAGAAGAGCCAGTGACTATTTTACACCCTACAGGCCACACACAGTACTACAGGAGAGCCAGTGACTATTTTACACCCTAAAGGCCACACACAGTACTACAGGAACCAGTGACTATTTTACACCCTACAGGCCACACACAGTACTACAGGAACCAGTGAATATGTTACACCATAGAGGTCAGATGTGGTAACTGCAGGGTAGTTGGCGGCAGCTGAGACAGAAGCATATAATACACAGCTCTTTCACACAGCCTCTGCCTTCTGCTGTTCAAAGGAATAAAATATTTCTGTGATTGTTTTGTGGAGCTCTTTGTGTGAAGGTGGACTGGCATTCTGCAGCTCCTGCTTCCATTACCCCAAAACACAAGCTCTGTGTGCAAGCTGCCCTCTGCTGCTGCCGCAGTGTGGAGGAGACGGCAGAAATCTCATGCCAGTTTGTTTTATCACTGTCGCCATCGGACAAAGTCTCTGCACCACTCTATTGCCCTCAGAAGACTGTCTGCTGGGTCAGTCCCTGATAGCTGGCTCACTTTAATTATTTTCTCCCCGGTTAGCCCTCAAATGTGCTTTTGTGGGTTCCAAACCAAAGCCCCACACCCTGGAGAGCTGCTGAGGAGCCAGGCACAGGGAACAGAGAGCTGCACAAGCCCAGGGCATTTCTGCTCTGCAATGCTGCACAGTTACAGAGCTGCACAAACCTAGGGCATTTCTGCTCTGCAATGCTTCACAGTTACAGAGCTGCACAAGCCCAGGGCATTTCTGCTCTGCAATGCTGCACAGTTACAGAGCTGCACAAACCCAGGGCATTTCTGCTCTGCAATGCTGCACAGTTACAGAGCTGCACAAACCCAGGGCATTTCTGCTCTGCAATGCTGCACAGTTACAGAGCTGCACAAACCCAGGGCATTTCTGCTCTGCAATGCTGCACAGTTACAGAGCTGCACAAACCCAGGGCATTTCTGCTCTGCAATGCTGCACAGTTACAGAGCTGCACAAACCCAGGTCTGTTCTGTTCTACAAAGCTGCATTGTTATGGCTACACAGCACTGTGGAAAAACATAGGCAGGCAGCTCGGAACCAACACTGGTATAAAAGGTCAGTGGTACAAGGTTGTCTAGTAAATTATGTTACTGGTGTAGCTGGTTACTTCACACTGCAGAGATAAACTCAACACAGATGCTCATGGCATTGTCTGTCTTTTCTCTGCTGTCTTGCAATCTAAGGGAATTGTGGATACTGTTAGCTTTTTGTGAGACACCTACACACACTCCATAAATGCTAAAGAGAGAGACAGTGAGAGGCATATCATGGTGAGAGGACAGGCAGCTGGGAACTGAGATGAAACCCTTCTGGAAGATGGTGCCGTTTCCAGATCAGGTGAGAAACTGCACTCAGAGAAACTCAGTGAGGAAAGTTACAGTAAGTTTAAACTGCTTTTCCATATGGTTTCTTATGAAGCGCTGTCAGCTTTGGAATCTCGGTAAGGTGTGAAGTTCCCCAATGCCCCCTCCTTCCCCTCAAATGCCCACACACCAGCTCTTGTTACTCCTGACTCCTCAGGTTATCCTCCTATTACTTGTAAGTCCATCACCTGTCACTGCATCAAATCGGGAGCTTCATGTGTGTGATTTATGGGCAAGATCAGTCAATCTGGCTTCACTCCTGGGTTCTGCTGGAGCATGTTCCCCAGGTTTTGCTGAAATGTGTTCTCTAGTTTCTGCTGGAGCATGTTCCCCAGGTTCTGCTGAAATGTGTTCTCTACTTTCTGCTGGAGCATGTTCCCCAGGTTCTGCTGAAATGTGTTCTCTACTTTCTGCTGGAGCATGTTCCCCAGGTTCTGCTGAAATGTGTTCTCTAGTTTCTGCTGGAGCATGTTCCCCAGGTTCTGCTGAAATGTGTTCTCTACTTTCTGCTGGAGCATGTTCCCCAGGTTCTGCTGAAATGTGTTCTCTACTTTCTGCTGGAGCATGTTCCCCAGGTTCTGCTGAAATGTGTTCTCTACTTTCTGCTGGAGCATGTTCCCCAGGTTCTGCTGAAATGTGTTCTTTACTTTCTGCTGGAGCATGTTCTCTGGATTCTTTGAAAGTGTCTGTTCCCATTGCAGTGGATCACAGGTCTCAGCAGCTGTGTTTTGATGACAGTAGACCAGCTGTAGGCAGTGTTCCTTTTTTGGTCTCTCCAACTGTTTAAAAAATGTTCATATTTTAGTTCCTATGAAGGAGCTTACCAATTGTCCACAGACAGTAGTTCAGGTTGTAATGATAATGTAATCATTTCATTGGACCTGATGACCTTTTTTTTGGGAAAACCTTAGATAACCGGGAATGAATGACTGTGAATATCCCAGGGAATGCTGGGAAGTTCACGTGTCTCTCTCATAGTTGAATTATGTGTTTTCGTCACAGTTCAGTGAAGCCTCAGCACCCTTGAAGCGAACGGCTGATTTAAACATGCAGCTTTACAGCCTTTCAGTACAAACTCAAACAGCACGATCCCTTTGCATTCACACACACACACACACACACACACACACACACACACACACACACACACACACACACACACACACACACACACACACACACACACACATAAACAAACACACACACTCACACACACACACAAACACACACACAAACACACACACACACCCACACACACACACCCACCATACACACACACACACACACACCCACCATACACACACACACCAAACAAACACACACACACACACACACACAACACAAACACAAACACACACACACACACACAACACACACACAGAAACACACACACACACACACACACACACACACACACACACCATACACACACACACACACACTACACACACACCCACACCACACCACACACACACACCACACCACAAACACACACACACACACCCACAAAAAACACACACAAACACACAGACACACACACACACACACCCACCACACACACACACACACCACACACCACACACACACAACACACACACCACACCCACACACACACACACCACACACCACACCACACTCTCACACACACACACACACACACACACCCACTCACACAAACACACACACTCATACACACACACACTCACACAAACACACATAAACACACACACACACCCACTCACACACACACACACACACACACATAAACACACACACACACACACACACACACACACACACACACACGCGCGCGCGCGCGCGCACCGCACGCACGCACGCACGAACGCACGCACGCACGCACGCACGCACGCACGCACACACCCACGCACACACGCACGCACACACACACACACACACACACACACACACACATATATAACAAGACGTCCTTGAGGTGATAATGCTGCTCTGTTTGTGTATTCAGTGAAAGTCTTCGTCCCACTGAAAAGCCTTTAATTGCTGATCACTTCATGCCAAAGCATTTAGAGCTCATGCAGCACAATGGGCATACTGCTGTAATTAAAAAAATGTTTTTGAATTATTTAAGTCTAACCTTTGCGGATGCCTTTGGTAGGAAAGCAGTGTGTCCTGTATACTCTGAGGGCTTACAGGAGCAAAAGTTCCAATGAGAAAAGTCTGTCATTGCATTAATCAAACCTCACTCACCTTTAGCTAAGAGCATGCAGGGGATGATGCGATTTGTGTGAGGAGAGGGAAGAGTTCAGAAACTACAGTGCACCGCTGCAGAAGCTGCTTCTGGATTGTAGCTTGCAAAGTTGTCTCCCTCATCTCCCTACAGGCTTACTGTGTCAAGCAGAAACATAAAACTGTCCCTGATTTTGGTGTCAAGATTTCACCACAGAAATCAGAAGATTCAAAATGAAAAAACACACCTAATTAGCCATGACTTATATCAGGGAAATTAGCCCCTGGCATGCTAATCACCCCATAACACATTAACCAAACACTCTTTAACTTTTTACATTTCCATTTGTCTTTGTTTTGGCCAGACAAACGCAAAAAGTTATCCTAGAATTATATTAATCAGTACTAGTTACCTTAATATTTAGCACTGGCTTTCCACTATCACCTCATAAGCTTAGCCATTCTGTTCTCCAAAATTCAATAAAGAAAAACAGATTATTCAGTGTGAACTTCAGGTGCACCCAGAGAGAATCCATGGAAAGATAGGAGGGGATTGGTGTAGGGTTGTTGGAAAAAAAAAAAAAACCAGGCCACACATTTGTTACGGAAACACCCAGCACTGACAGTCAGAACTGATACTCACTCGATACCAACACACCCAACCCTAACCCTAACCCTAACCCCACACACCCAACCCTAACCCTAACCCTGCACACCCAACAGTAACAGAC